>JANSTW010044946.1:0-13630 GCA_027564275.1 Diadocidia ferruginosa
TGGTATCATGGCTGTCAATTTTAACTGGGAGAACGTTGCCACAACAACAATTTACATCTTTAATTTTTGGCTGTATATTAGCTGTCAATTATTGCTGGGAGAACGTTGTCACAGCAACAATGAACAGCTGAAATACAGATATTTTTTTTAGCTGTGTTTTGGCTGTCAATTGTTTCATAAAACGAGGAAAAATACTTTTTACTACATTTGAGGTACAGTAAACAAAATAGCATATGCTGTTGTCGTTACAAATTCAAGTCGGTATATCAACAATTTTTTTTTTTAGTTTTTCTACGGAATCATTAAACGAGAAAAGTGGGCAATTTGACCAGTTTGACCTAAATTAAAGCTCGTACTATTTAGATACGTTATCTTCGTATTATTTAATTTTTTAGATATTTTACATTTTAAACCTTTTCGCAGAAATTTTGGGCTCAGGAAATTTGCAATCATAAACTTTCTTACCTTACTTCATAATTTGGAAAAAAACATAAAGAGGAAATTTCAACATAATATAAAATATGCATTTGCTAGGAATTTTTTTTTTATGTATCCTCTCACGATCACAAAAAATACGAATGTACAGAGTTGCTGAAGACATGCCCTCACCATTGATTAGGACCATTTTCCACTTTTCTATCTAATTCTGATACCATGGATTTTATTGACGTCCTTCAATAAAATCCATGGTATCATTCAACTTAATAAGAAACTTTCTTATACAAATTGCAGTAAAAATTTTGTGTTGTTTTTATTAATAAGTTAAATCTTATGCGATAATTATTATATTTAATGCTTAATTTACATATTTACATATTTACATCATCGACCAGCACTGTAAAGGGGTGAAAAATATTGCCTTGGCAGATTATTCAAAACAAAATTTCATCTGAAAATATAATGTATAAGTTTATTTGTATATTGTACAATATACATCAATTGATGCGAGAAAAAGTTTAACCTTTTTTGTGAATTTGTTGGAATTTATAAATGAATAATCTATACATTCTGACGAATTTATATTTAATAATTTTTTTTTGCCAATAAAATTATTTCGAAACTTTTCTATGACGTACATAGGACATTATATAATAGTCTGCATAAAGCTAAAATTACTATGCTTTCTGTGTATTGAGGTAGAGAGCTCAAATTTTCCTTCTGAGCGAGACTTTTTCTCAATTGGGCTGATATTGATGTGGTTCAGAATCAGAAGTCACATTAAGCAATTGACACACCTAAATGATACCAGCAGATAAAGTTCCTCATATATAATCACTGTGAAAGTTGCTGATAGACAGAAAATCATATAAATTATTATAAATGGAATGAACTGATCCCTATGACCCTATGCTCCTTTGATTTAGAATAAAGGCCAAAAAAATGATTATAAAATATTAAATATATATCTATAGATATAATCATTAATATGCAAATACGCAAATTTATTTACAAAGATTATTTAAAATTTTGTATTTACAGGAACAAAACAAAAAATCATCTAATAAAATAAAGGATTTAACAATTTAAATTATTAGCTTATCAATAATTTATGCGAATAAAAAAGGGTTTGATTTAAGCGCAATAATAATAATTTAAGATTCTATATAATAAATATATTTTATCTATAAAATGTAACACAATCATATTTTTTACAGCGTTTAGGGTTGCCAGTATATATATATTTATGGTTGAAGAGATTTCTAGAAGTTGATTATTGTATATGAAGATTTTAATTACTGGTTCTTGCCTAAAATTAGTATTCAAAAATTTACCGATTATAAATTTAAATGGATTAAGTGGTAATTTGTGTAGGTTTATTTGATTAATTATAATTATTTTTTTAGGTTTTTAAAATTTGTGAATTCATTATCTAAATAAAATATTGATAAACCACAAGATATTTGGACTTTAGTTTCCTTTATCTTAGCTATACAAAAGAATGTTATTGAAACTTTTTTCAGCGCCAATTAAGTATACTGTCAATGTGCAGTTTATTTAAACGCAAACCTACACAAAATGCCCGAATTTTACTGTGGTGCCGTGGATTTGCATTCAAATATTTTTTTTCTCCTTCTAAACGTCTATGTATATAATTTACAATTTTGATTTTTATTACGTAAACTATAGGGTGATAGATACGTTTATTGGATATTATTTGGATAGGTTTTAGTTTTGGTAACACAATTTCTATAATACGTAATTAAATCTGCTGAGCACGCATTGAACACCCTTAATATTCGTAACTGTCCTATACAGATAAATTAAAAGGTTTTGTGGGAATATGTTCTTTAACTAAACAAGTTTTATTTTAAATGTTTCTAACTATTCTCCTAAAAATGTCCCCAATTTCTTTTTATTTTACCTAAAATAAATTCTTCCTTATTTTTTTAATTATTAAAATTATTTTTAACAATTTATAGAAATTTAAATATTTATTTTATTTACATTTTAAATTTAATGGAAATAAAATATATAAGGACTTTTCTGCTAAACAAATTTTATCCGCTACAGTAACCGCAAGTTATACCACCATATAAAATATAGAATAGAAAAATGTATATACAAAAGTAGATTTTAATTACTTTTTATTTATCGCCAATCGATTTAGAATCTATTGTCATTTGTTTTGTACATAATACGTATACCTACTATACATATATAGCTAAATATCTAAAAGTAAAATGAATGAGCCCGGTTTTTTGTAAATAAATTGCTTGATTTTCTCTTGTTAAGATCTATTCGATATAATAAACCTATATTATATGAAATATTGTGCTGCGATATAGATCAATATATAGAGTAGATACAGTATCGCCTTATTTATATATAACACAAATATCCAAGAAGTAAATTACAGCAAAAAGTCAAGTTTCTGTATCTGTATATTTAGGGTAAAAGGTCTTATTGTTGACATTAATTTAAACTTTTAAAAATTATAAAAGCTAATTTAAGGCATGCAGAGAGTTTAAGAATTAAGTTCGGAGCGACATCGCTAGTTGATCTCCATAATTATTTTACTCTCCGATTGATTTGATTTTTAAGTTTTTAAACGCTGTGAAATGATCTAAACTTTTTAGGGAGCTACAGGAAAGAGTCTTTAAACAACATTTGTTTTTGGGTTATTTAGCGCTAGGTGTCCCTATGAAGAGGATAATTTTAATGAACAGAAGAGAGTAAAAAATTATTGAGATCGACCAAAGAGGCCATCGAAAAAAAATGTTCACCCTTTTACCCGTCTCTGCATGATTTATAAGTAACTTAGATGTTTTATTTTGTATATTACCCCAAAAATTATATAAACTATATAATACATAATACATTCACCCTATTTAGTAAAAAAATGTATAACAAAAAAATTGGTTAGTTATTTGTCTCCTTGCTTATTTGTCCGTGTAAAGCTATAGAGCTATATATACGTTTAGCAGAGTTTAATTAAGTGCTTAAAAAGATTGATTCAAATAATATATATTAGAGGTGGTACAGCAAGCAGTTGCTTATTTTTTTTTTCTTTCCTCTAAAAGGATAAATTCAACACTGACAATGAACTATGCGCGTCTTTGGGCGAGAAATTCCATTTCGTACACAAAAAGGGACAATCTGGATAATTAAATATCTGTTATTTGTATTATATAGTCTGGATCAGATATCCAGCGTGGCATATAGATAGCGTCGATGATCTGTATACAAGAGGTCGTAAGTTTAAAAAAAAACGGGAGGGCCATAAAGTGGAAACTTTACCTTGCATGTGGTAATTACAATATATTAAATGGGTTATTGACATGGATCAAAAGTCTGTTGGTCTTAGGCTGTTTTCGGTACAATCGATATATCGATAAAAATCAATATTTTTACAATATCGATAAATAAATTTTGATATTTTTCAACTATATTACCGACTTTTTTGACATAAAGTAAAATGTTAATTGTTTTACAATAGTTTTGTCTGTTTTTTTGTTAAAAAAAAGATCGGTTAATCTAAAAATAATTAAATTTAAATTTTTTTTTAAATATCGAAATATCGATGATTTTTTAATGTCGAACAGTCCTACTTTGGTTGAACTCCAAATTACAGATAAGGTTCCTTAAATATATAAATATATATAACATCAACAGATAAAGTTTCTCATATATAGGATTACCAACCTTACTGCTGACTAATCATCGATATATCGATAAATGGCGATAATTTTTGTAAATATCGAAATGTGGATGATTTTTCAAGAGCGAACAGGCCTACATTGGTTTAACTATATAATATGACATATATAGGGAAATCAATCATCGATATTTTTCTATATATCGATGATTTTTCAAAATATCGAAATATCGATAATTTTTCAATATGGAACAATTCTGCGTTACTCCAACTATATATAGTTCAACCATATATGACCTTAACAGATAAGGTTGCTTCTTATATTAAAGGATAATCAACCACAATGCTCACTATAATCATTGATATATAGAAAAGAATCGATAACCTTTTTAAATATCGACATATCGATGATTTTTCAAGATCGAACATTGGTTCAACTATGTATGATATAAACATACAGTGTAATCATAATTACCTTTTGAATTTCCGACAGTATCATCAATTAGAATCAGATAGAGAAAAAATGGTTAAATGGTCGTTAAGCTTCCTCAGTACTGGAATGCGATAATTTACTTTACGAAAATTAAAAGTACATTGTAATACATACCAAAATTGTGCATCGATTTCTTGTAAAGAGAATTATGTTTAAAATTCAATTGAAGCGAGAAGATAAAATTCCGAAAAAATAAAATGAAAAATTCTGCGGATTTTTTTCCGTTTCCTTTAAACGGAGAATTTTAAATGTTAAATTTAAATATACAAAAAAAAAGTTTTCCTTTACGTTACTATATTTTTTCTCGTTTCTCGTAAAATAAACTTGTTATATTACTTATGTACATCCCTATGTATAAGAGGGTAGGGTTGATGCGTATATACTATATATAGTACACATAGTCGCCAATCTCGCACATGAATTTGGACAGATTTTTTGTTTTCGTATATACAACACAAAAGCGCACCCATAAACTATGAGATGATAAAAAGAAAATCTTGATAAAAAAGGGTTACTTTCAGTTTTTTTTTCGATGTTTTTGAAAATGTGCTTTTTTCTCGTAGCCTATAATATTGTGTTATTATTTTTCGTGAACCGGAGAAATATCGATAAAAGGCATTATATATATAAGTAAAGAGCATAAAGACCTTTTTTTAAATGATTTATAATTTTTTTATTTGATTTTAATGCTGCGTATTAAATTTGTTAAGTTTGTTTTTCTCTTTAATAAATACGCTGGGATTTATTCAATTTAATTTTAAAAATTACATAAATTTTATGTGTACGCGCGCAATGAGGGTCGGGTCGTTATATTATGTATAATAATATAATGTTACGAAAAAGCAGCACAAGATACTTCGTTTAGTGTGTTGTTAAAAGAAAATATATTTTGGTTAAAAATATTTGTGAAAAGAAAAAAAAAACAATTTAACATTTACGGTATAAATCCATCAACATAATAAATGACATATGAAAATGTTCTTCGCATCTCCCCAATTGCTATTTTCCAGCTTTCTTATATGAGCGGGGAACGTACATATAATATTATATGTGTACGTATATATAATAGGCACTTTATGGTGATAACTTATTTTCAGGGTGGCATAAAGCGACCCAATCCAACCAGCCAAGACCATTCATTGCGGCATATACTATATATAGACATTTTCCTTCTTCATATACAAAAGTAATATAACAAACTGATTCGAATGCAGAATTGCTGCCATTAATCTCAACGCACGAGCTCTATACTTTTTCACATAACGCCGCAGATAACAGAGCCCAGAGCCCGGTTTTTATTCTTGGAAATTTCTTCTATGTATACTTTATTTTATGTGTTTTTGGGAGAAATCTTTTACAGCTGATGTATATAATATTAAAATATTTGTTTTATATGGAAATAGGTATTGATATGAGACGATGGAAAAAAGAAAAGCATAAAAAAATTAATTTCAATATTTATCGCATTATATGCGAAGAATGAAAGATGCAGAGTGAAAATTCTGAGAAATCTATTTCTCAGAATTTTCACTCTCTAGTTTAATATATTGTTTTGCGTACTTAATTTAAGACAATTCTAAGAACAATTTGTTATAAAAATGCAAATTTCGTTGAAATATTTTATCATAGATAAATAGATATAATAAGTACAACTATGTATAGGTACTTATTATATCTCGAATATTTTATTTCGTGACATTTTATCTCGGATAAAATAGTTCAACGAAATTTTTCTTCTGACTTTTTATGTCTACAACAATAGTTTATTATCTCTCGACTGTTTATCTCTACGACATTTTATCTTAAGAATATTTTATCACGACAACATTTATATCAACGACATTTTATCTCAACAATATTTTATCACAATAACATTTTATCATGACGTTATTTTTTATCTCATCGACATTAAAAAGTAAAATATCGTTAAGATAAAGTATCGTTGAGATAAAATGTCGTTTATACAATATGCTCTAGATATTTTAACCGAGATATTTTTTTCGGAGGTCAGGATATCGCTCGTTAACGATAGGTATTCTGTAACACGTAATAGTAAGACGAATTCTCATAGAATTCTTTCCAGAAACTAATAAAACATGAAGATTATAATGTACTTGGTTTTGTTATACTCAGTAATTTCTTCGCAGTCCCAATATATTATAAAGGCAATAAGTACATGAATACTTGAGGTCTCATCATCATCATCGTGTCCTTTACTACAAAACGAGGGAGCACAGGGATCATTTTACACTTTTTCTATCTGATACCATTATTTTCATTGACGACTATATCTTTGACTATATCAAAGGTGGAGTGTTGTCAGCAGCTCGCACTAGCCATATTTTTTGGTAATCAGAGTCTCGAACCCGCAACCTTTTGGACACAAAGCCGTGACTACTCACTGCTCTATGCTGACTAAATACTTATATATTGTTCATGAAAAATAAAAAAAAATTGAAAACTATTTAATAATTTCTTCTTTGTGCTTTTTTCCTAACTTTTATTTAATAATAGTTTTTAACGATTATCCATAATATATATCATTTAATATGCTCGTTATGTCTGCACAACAGCAGTAGTAACCGACACAGGATATGAATATATATAATTAAATAATATTACATATTATATAGACAATTTTCCCAAAGGTATTTATATTTAAAATACAAAATCTTTTACTGCACATATTATAGTTAAGGTATAAAAAGTTCATCCACTTAAAAGAAAAACTCATCCCTCTAGAAAATACTTTATACCTATACAATTTTTCACGGATCGCTTACTGCATAAAATGTGAAATACGACCAAATGCATTCAGGTTCAACTATATATTGCTACACAGAACTATACACGAGGCAACTCAAAGAAAATACTTTATTCTATCATATTACGAGATATTACGGGCACAAAAAATTGTTTGATTTTAATCTGAGAGAAATAAAGCTGAACTGACTTTGATGATGACGTTTATAACATATTATTAATAATAGTATAGAAAAAAATTCACCATTTTATGGATTTATTATGTTTTAAAGGTTTTCTTCTTATATGCTATTATAATTTTCTTTTTTAAACTATAGAAAATAGATTATTTCTATTATTTTATATGCTTACAGATAAGTATACTTTAATGTGATACTAGTAAAAAACCCTACAATTGACTGGGCTAAAAATTACTAATATTTATTATGTGTTTTTTATTAATCTTGTAATCGATTTTGACTCACTTTAAATAACTAAACATTTGAAATACTGAGAGCACTTTGAGTTACGAGAATGAATTCTTATAATGCTTTGACTCTCTTATGTGACGATTATCTGTCAAATTGACGGTAAATCGACGATTATCTGTCAGAGTGACACATCACGCTGACATATATTGCATAAATTCCCGGTTTTCAGGGCTCAACGCAATTTTTTTTGCCCGATTTTTATTTTCTGAACCTTTTTCAAAGTGGGTCCGATCAGGTTTTGTTCTACAGCTTAGAATTAGAAAGTTAGTTAGCAATTTATAAAAGGCGCTTCGACCGAAATTGGTATAGAAAAGCTATTTTTATCTTCTATATTTATTGTATTTTATGCAAGCTGATTGTATACACTTCTAAAAAATTTTGTAACCACCAAAATCAACATAATACTAATTCATAACAAGACATATTACACATTTTAGTTAAGTATTACGTATTCCCGGTATGTTGGAGGATTTGGCCTCCTATATAAAATATGGAATACATAGTTTTTGCAATTTTTATTTTTCTCCAATTATTATATTGCTTAGGATAATTAAATTTTTCTTTCTTCTTCTTATTTTTCCTTTAGATTTTTAATTAGATTTTTATAGAAAAATATTTTTTTTATGAGAGCGCCGCACATCGCGTAGTAATAAAATCTAATTATTGTGAAAGTTGAGCGCAACTTGGAAAATATTAAATGTGAAAAATCAAAATTGGTTTATAGCTGGTAATTTTCCTATAAATACATAGTTACAGGAAAATTACCAAATAACTTATTTTCTATATATTATATTTATTATACTTTTAGTTAGAGAATCAAAGATAATATTTTTAATTAATAAAATAATTTATAATTATTAAAGTTTGTTGAAAACATATGTATGAGTATAACAATAACATTGTCAATATATTTTAGAAATTAAGAAAAATTTAGTTCAATGAAATTAGTCAAGTGCAATTTCTTCTTTGAAAATAATTGAAACTAATTTTGTAATTTTATAAAACCACAAGCTGCTCATAGTGCATACTTAACTTAGCAAAACAATTTAACACTAAATTAAGTACGTCATTATTGATCCATCCTATACACTGGATTTACAGTTTAGCTTTCTCGATCCAAAGAAAAGGAATCTTCAATAAATTTTTTTTTAATTTATTTTCATACAAAATAAATTATTTGATAACTGTAATCAAGTCTTAGAGAGTACTAGACAAAAAATTCAAGATAGTAGAGTTATTCAATATGGCGGTACAAACGAAAATCATTTTTATCTCATTTAAACATCAACGTATATTTTATTGTAAACTATAGTGTTAACTAGATAGCTGATAGGTGATTTTTAATTTTTTTTTGGAAAAATATTAAATACAAAATGTCGAACTTATTCAAGATGGCGGTTCTTGAGACACTTCACCCTATATCACTGTCATTTATGAACCGATTTTTATAAAACAAAATTTTTTGTGAAAACAATTATATGTTAAATTTTCGGAAATGATCGTGTTCAAAAATTGTTTATAAAATTGCGAATTAAAAAAAACAAGTTCCAGATGACAAAGTTATTCAAGATGGCGGTAAAACCGAAAATCATTATTATCTTATTCAAACATCAACGTATATTTTATTGTAAACTAATGTTAATAAAAAATAACTGACATATTATTTTTAATGATTTTTTGAAAAAATTAAAAATACAAATTGTCCAACTTATTTAAGATGGCGGCTCTTGAGACACTTAACCCTGTATCACTGTCATTTATAAACCAATTTTATGTTTGTAAAAATAAACTTTGAAACTACAAAGTATTTTGTTGTGAATTTGTTGAAATGACAATTGTGCATAAAAAACCAAATGGCAGATATATTCAAGATTGCGGACTTGAATGTATATCCGTGCATCTCTTTCATTTATTAACCGATTTTCATGAAACAAAAATTATTTTCCTATGAAAATTGTAATTTATTAGAAAAACAATTTTAAGAATAAAAAAAAAATTACAAACTAAATTTCAAAATCATGTGCTTATGTTGCCATATTTAGATGATTTAACATATTTTAAGTAAATTTAACATCATCGTTGTTGGCTTGAAATTATAAACATTTCTGCCTGATGTGTTAGCATTTAAAAATTAAAATAAATAAGAAAAAGACTAACTACATTAGATACCTATGTATGAACCTAATGTATTATATGAAGCAAATACATAAATCTTTATTCTTCCGCATATAACATCTCTAGAAGCTACATATACATAATTTAAACAATATTGTTTTATAGAACATGTTACAGCATCCCAACAGCCTCATTTACAAATTATTATTGTATTGTTATTTGACTTTTCCCATATAATTTTTTTGTGTCAAACATTTTCTAAAAATTCAACAATTCTCTATCTACATTATAGGTATAGGTATAATAGACAAAAGTCATACAATTACTTTCCATGTCACATCCTTGCTTTAAATCAAGTAGAAGCACTATATACGTCATGCCATAGGATCAAGGATGGATGTATAATGGTGTATGGAGTATCCTATGTTTTATGTATAAGAGAAATGGCAATAATAATATATATTTGTGTATTATAATAGTAACGTTTGTATTCATGTACTTTAACTAATATTATGTACACCTCACCTCTTCAGCTTGGCTGCAAAGACTTAGTTGATATTTACCCTAATGGTGCACTAATTATCACATTCAATGGGGATTTTATATGTTTTTCACTGAGAAAAGAGGGATAGTACTGTATATATACGTATATGAAATACAAAGCAGTTACACATTGAGCTGTTTTGTTATTCAGAGACCAAAATTTTAGCAAATTTTATTGTTTTATCAACCAAACGTGGTGTAAGGCATTTTCCAGTTATATTACAATTTTCCTGTGTTTGTTTTTCCAGTCTCTGCTTATAGCTTAGATTATTTTTTCTGTATACATAATGCAAACCTATATTCCGATTATACATTTATATGTACTTTTAAGGTCTCTTTTTCCATATACGTATAGGGATAGGTATCTCTATATATATTTACAATGAAATATTTTTGTGTTATATATTCTTAAGTATGTGGAAAATATATTATAGCTCCAACGTGTACGACGTTCTATGTTATATATGGAAAATTTTATCAAGTAAAATGGAAGAATTCTATAATATCGCACATACATAACTTTTATAACCAGCAACCACTTCGTAAACGTATACCATTTACTGTACAAAGCTCTACGACTGACTACACAATTTTCCATATAAACATACAAGTACAACACATTTTCTACAACCCTGTTGTTAGGAAAATTTATTATTAGTAATGTTGAAGAATTTTCTTAATTTATTGTTACATTTTAATGTTTGGGAAAATGTTCTAATATATAAATGTGTGTGTATGTATACAACATAAATTTTTTATAAAGTTAGGTATGCAGGATGTATGTTCTATATAAATAGTATGTTATTCTTCTATACATTTTATTATAAGTCTTGTCGACGAGGTGACAAAAGTATTTAAGTATATTGTACATTAAAAATATTATATTATATTATATTCGCTATTATATTTAGTTGATAAAAAATAAATTTAGTTTTTATAACCTGTGTATGTTATCACTAAATTATAACGTAAATTGTCGCTATATTATGGTAAAGTAAAATATTACTTTATTTAAAAGAACATTTCCGTTAAGCTTTCATTTATAATTAAAAAGAGTAATTTTTATAGTTTAAGAATTCGACGCATTTCGAAGGAGGAGTACTGTAGTGACCCTAGCTAATTTTTTTTTTTCTAAATAATCTTTCAATGCTCATTTTTTTAAGAATATTTATTTTTTAGTTTGATCACAATATTAATAATTTTGTTTTTTAATTCAAAGTTTTTAATTTAACACATTTCGCGTAGTCGTAGGGGGAATATTATAGTGACCCTGTCTAAAATCTTTTGTTTTTCTAAATAATCTTTCAATGCTCACTTTTAAAGAATAATTTTTAGTTAGATTACAGTTTTTAAAAATTTGTTTTTTAATTTTAAAAAATTTGACTTTTTTCGTAGCAATAATAAATAATTTTTCAATGATCACTTTTTAAGAATATTTTTTAGTTATATTACAATTTTAATAATTTTGTATTTTTAATTTTAATGAATAATTTGACGCTTTTCGTAGCAGGAGTACTGTAGTGACTCTGCCAAAAATCTTTTGTTTTTTTTTTAAATAATCTGTCAATACTAACTTTATAAGAATATTTTAGTAAGATTAGGTACAATTTTTTAAAATTGTGTTTTTTATGTTAAAGAATTTGACACATTTCGTAGCAGGAGTACTTTAGCGACCTTGCGTAAAATCTTTTTTTATTCTAAAGAATCTTAAAACGCTGACTTGATTACTATAGTGACTCTGCCTATAATCTTACGATTTTCTAAATAATCTGTCAATGCAAATTTTTTCAGAATATTTATTTTTTATTTAGATTACAATTAATAAAAATTGTAGAATTCTATGCATTTCGTAGCAGGAGTTCTGTAGTGACCCGGCCAAAAAACTGTTGTTTTACTTAAAGATCTGTCAAAAATCACTATTTTAAAAAATCTGAAAATTTTGACAGAGATTTTAAAAAAATTCTTCAGAATAATAATATTATTTTATAATATTTAAGAATTTGTGACAAATATAATAAATGTTGTTTTTAAAAAATTGACGCATTTTCTAGGGGGAGTACTGTAGTAAATTGCGACGCAGGTAAATATCGGATGTTTTTATTGAAATACCACTAAAATAGTAAACAGAAATTTCTGTGTGTAAAATTTGAACATTAATAAACTCAAATCTAAACTAATAAATTAAAAAAAAAATTACCAACAATTGGTTCCATATATATAGAAGTTATTAATATATTACCGATTCTATAATAGCGGGCCATTTAAGCCATAAATCTCACTATTGATTTAAACTATTTTTTAAGATCAAATGGGTTTAAAAAATGTCCATCTTTTAATGAAACACAATACCAATATAGTTTTTACGATGTCTTATATAGAATATTGCTCAAAATATTTCCAATTAAAATTTACTTTATATCCATCTTTAATGAAATTTGCATTTTTATTTCTCCATACAATTTCCGCATATTATTTAAATATTATCCGCAATACTTACGATAAAAACTATAAATTTTCATATTTTTTTGGCTTAACATTTACCTTTTTTTGCTGTATATATAGACAATATTTGAAGAAATAGAAAAAAAAACTTTATCTCATATTTTACCTTTAAGCCTGGACTTTATAAATTTATACATATGAACGACAGGATATGATTAAGTTGTACACTCGCATATGTTGTACATATTTTCGTTATTATTTATCCGAATTTTTTTTTGCTATATGAATGTCCTTAAAAATTGGCATTTTCACCGGTAAAAATAAACGTATATGTTATATATATATTGTATATATACATGGAAAACCCCCATAAAAACGGAAAACGACAAAAAACTTTTCATCGAGTAATTCAAAATATCTTACCGCAGCATTAATATGTACAATGTACATAATATATATTTTTTTCTTATATAATATAGATAGGTAAATACATAGTAGTATTATATACTTATATATATTAAAAGTATTTTATATAACTAGAGGAACTCTGTGCATAAAATGCACAGAACGATTTATTGGAATTTTTTATATCCCATTTGGAATATTTCTAGAATTTCTAATATTGTTCTTAGGTAAACTTAGAACTCATGACTGACATAAAATTTTCTCATAAATTTCATGATATTCTTGAATAACATCTTGAAATTT
>JANSTW010044957.1:0-13627 GCA_027564275.1 Diadocidia ferruginosa
CTTATTTTGGCAACTAAGCTCATATAAAGCTTGTACCGAAGAGCTCAATTTACCAGTAATTGAGATAACAAATTTTTTTTTAATTCTACATATTCTTTGTTTATATATCTCGCACTTAATTAAATTAATTTAAACTAAATGTTACACTCGTGCAGGGAGAAAAATTTATAATATACTATTTTTCATACAAAAAATATGCAAAAACAGAAAGGAATTGCGAATATATTCATTATAGTTCATTATATACGCGAAAGATGAACTTCTATATCCCAGCCTTAACAATTGATTTAAAATTGACTTCTTATATTACTCCAATGCGACCTTTTAGACTTTTAGAGAAACAACATTAACCATTATAATTTCCTTTTAAATTATAGAGAAACCTATTCAAGAAACCATACAAATGTTCACATTATAAATTTCTATCACAGCTCCTAATTTAATTATTTTAATGGTCAATTTTAATAATCTATTAACTTATTCCACATTAATTTTCTAAAATAAAATTTTTCCACGCAGCCATATCCAACCTATTGACCACTTGCAAATATCAACGTTTCAATATGGATTTAAACGCCATAGATTGTGATAGAATTGTACAAATCGGTGAATTGGATCAAATGAAAGTGTTGATAAACTTATCATCGATAATAAGATTTCGACAATTCGCAGAGGTATGTTTTCATTTTGATTATTTTACATTGTTTTTATTCTTATTATTATTGTTAGCGTGCCTCAACCGCAACTAAATTAAAATATTTATTATATGGACAATTAATTGGTCGCATATTATCGGAACGAATTGTACTTTGCATACAATAAAATCTATAGTTAATTAGTTTTAGATCGTTTTTTTTCATCAGACATGACACCCGCTTAAAGGAAGTTGAAATTTTTTCTTAAATTAAATGACCAAATATTGCTTAAATATGACTCAAATCAACCAAATTGATAGCTAGTTTAATTTTATAATTGCTTAAAATTAATTGAAAAAAAATTTAATATTACAATAAAGTTTTTCTATAAAATTTAAATTTAAATTAACCCTTTACTTTATAAACTTAAAAAAAAATTGTTGCAATATATTATATTCAATTTATTGACATACTTATATGACAAATATTTAATTATGCTTTAACTTATTTGAAATAAAATATGTTTTAAAATAGACAAATATATATTGTTAACTTTATACTACAATTTATATAAACAAAATAAATAATAATTCATCATCATCTTCTTCTTTAATCCTAGAGGCGGAGGGCTAGAGCATCCACAAATGTCCACCATTGCACTCTTTTTTCAATTTCCTAAGGTCATGTAATTTCTTCCTATCAGCTTTGGCTTCCTAAAACGACGTTCTTGGGGGACCACCAAATTTTGTTTAATATTCTGAAAGCTTGCTGCACTTTTTGAATTCGAACATCTGTTTCGGATCTCCCATATATTAGAAATTCACTACCTCATCTAATTGTTCGCTCTTGATGGTTAGAGTACCTTATTCGTCTCCATATCTTGATGTCATTGATGTGACAAGACTGATACCATCAGCTAAACAAAGGTCTTTTAGTAGTGAACCGACATTTTCTTTGTCACCTAATTTCGGGACATAAAATTTCGCGTTGAATTAAAAAGGCTGACAAAATAACGGTCATGATAATAGCTGGTATGATAAAACAAAACCGGAAAAATTTATAAAGAAACATGCGGTTGAGATTGACTTTTATATATTATCATATTGTCGTACTTATCAGCCATATATCTTTGCAAAAGTGTAAAATTTTCGCTCCTTTTTTATATTTGTTTAGATCTTTGCAATGTTTGCTGTATTATTTTGACCGGCACAAAACTTTTCGCTCAAGTCTGTAGACCACTTAATTATGAATAGTTCCTTTTTTATTCACTTGTAGCGTAATTCAAAAAATTTCAAGGGACATATTTTTGAATCAAGTGTTTTTTCTTATATATTTTGTTTTATTTCTACAATAAACTTTAAATTCAAAATAATTAAAAAAAAACTTCCAATTAAATCTTGCACAACGTTGTTCTGTTTATTATTATCATATATTAATCTAATTTATTAAACTTTTCTCTTAATATACAAATTTATTATTATTTTTACACTCTTTTTTCAACTTTTTATTTTATTAAATATTATATATAAATACAAAATATTTTATTAAAAATAAAAAAATCAACAATTTGTTTTCTATTTTTTAAATTTATTTATATGACTAGACTTTTATTCAAAAAATTAATTTAATTAATAATTTTAAAAATTATATATGAGACAATTTAATGAACTTAAGCAAAATTAAATTTATTTATCGAAAGTAAAAAATATTTATAATATTTTTTTTTAAGATGCAACTGAAATATTTATAAATGATGAAAATTTACATAATGTTTTTTTGAGCAATAAATTTTGAATTTTTGAATTTAACAAAATATATACAAAAGAATTAATTTTTGGCCACTTTAAAAGATTTGCAATTATAAATTTATAATTAGTTTAGTTATTATTTATTTAGATTGGAGATATTATCAGTCAATTTTAACAAAAAAAAAACTATTTGGATAATTGTTATAATTATAGTAAAACACATATGCATTTAAAGAAATTGCATTAAACTATTCAAAATTTGTGAAATTTTGAGTGTCTAGGATTAAAATTCTAAAGTTTATTGTTTAACAACAAAAAAATGTTCGTTTTAAATAAATACAAGAAACCCAAAATATGCTTTTAGTTATTTTCCATTAAGTTTTTTCTTGTCATTTTTCACCGCAACCTCATCGGAATCTGTAATTTAATTCTAAATAAATTTAAATTTCTTAAAATATAAAAAAACGAACCACCATCAGCTTCAGCATTGTCATCACTTTCTTCTTCCTCTTCTTCTTCGTCCTCTTCTTCTTCCTCTTCCTCTTCTTCTTCCTCTTCTTCCTCCTCTACTTCAACTTTTTTAATTGGTTCTGGTTTTTTAGCAACTACTTTAGCTACTACCTCTTCAACTTCATCTTCCTCTTCTTCTTCTTCCTCCTCTTCTTCTTCCTCTTCCTCCTCCTCCTCCTCCTCTTCCTCTTCTTCTTCCTCCTCTACTTCGACCTTTTTAATTGCTTCTGGTTTTTTTGCAACTTCAGCTTTTTCAACAGGTTTTTCAAATTTTCGCTCTATTGGATCTAAATTAATCAACGACAATGTCATTTTACTGCTTAGTACAACCTAAAATTTGTTTTTAATTAAAAACAATTAATATTCTTTGTTTAAAATTAAAATTACTGCTGGTTCATCATCATCATCAGTTTCTTCGTCATAGATCTCTTCCCTCTTTGTTTCTGCCTCAGCCACAAGTATCTGTGATTCGTGTGGTAAACATCCTTCCAAAAATATCGATTGCGGTTCAGGTTGGGGTTCTGGCTCATGTGGTGTTGTTTGCTTTGAAAGATAACATTTGATTTATTCAAAATGATGGTTTTTGGTAACACGAAGTAACGAAATTAGTATATAGAATAAAAAATGAGTAGTGAAAAATCTTAACACATATAACTTTTGAAATAAGGCTTATGTTTGGGTATAATGAAGATTGGGCAAGAATCAATCATAATTGGGCATCGTGAAATGGAATTAAAGGATTTTTTTTTAAATTTATTCGATCGTTTTATTTAAAATATTTAAATATTTGAAAACAAGCATTCGATCTAATTCGAAGCAAAGTTATTCTGCATAATTAAGGATACGGCACGCATTGGCGACAGCAAACGATAGCAAGCGACGATGAGGCTTGCAAAACTATGATAATGCTATAGATGACATTTTTTTTCGTAAAATTTTTTTTCATCCAATTCGGTCAATTTAAATATTTGAAAAAAATTCTTAATAACTCCATGTTTTTTCTGATTTTTTATCAACGATTTTTAAATTGACGGAACTCGATAGCAAATCGATAGAGGCTTGCAAAACAATAATAATGCTATAGATGGTAATTTTTTTTGTAATTTTTTTTTTCATCCGATTCGGTCAATTTAAATTTTTGAAAAAAGTCCTTAATAACTCCATGTTTTTTCTGATTTTTTTCTCAATTCTAGATTTTTTTTAACATACAAAACAACAACAACATTTTTTTTATAATTTTGTTGTTGTTTTAAATGTTAAAAAACTGACTCTTTGAATGGCGTCGCTTCCTGTCGCCTAAGTGTGCGGGCACCATTAAATAACCGTTAAGCTTTCTTCCCCAATACCTGAAATTTGTTTTATATATACAAAAATATAGATTTTATAGTCATGGACTAGCACTTATTTGAGAATAACTTTGATTTGAATTAGACTGCGAGTGCCTATTTTTAAATTTTTAATTGGTCCAAATGGGATTCAATTATTTGTTGTTGTTCATTAATTGGTGTAAATAATTGTTTTTATTGCCTTGGAAAATTGTACTTAATTCTAAATTAATTGTCATTCCTGTGGAAGTATATTCATATAGGAAAAACAATACAATCTTAAATTCTTAAGTAAGTTTATCGAAATTTATTTCTATTTTCGGAAGTATATGAAACTTTTTGATTAAAACAGTTTTTTCGTATAAATAGAATAGAAATATTAAAAGAAAGGATGCCACATTACGCATTTATATAACTTACATGTTGCAGAGGTGTTGGAGGGCGACTCCATTTTTGCCCTCCCTCGCAACTTGCTGTCATTTCCATTCCTAGCACCTAATCATATATATATATATATATGTACAACGCAATTGTATTGTACAATTGATTTAAAATTTATTAAATAAAGGATAACAACCATTAATTACCTTAACTGATTTATCATTGGCACCGATTTCTCTTGGTTTCCGTTCAATTTTGACCGACCCGTTTTCAACACTTTTTTGTTCCTTTTGAATAAATTCACCGATTATCTTTTTGGCCTCATCTTTCTTCAACTCAACGTTCTGTTCTTCTTTTGATTGGGATTTAACTAATTTTGCATGTCCATTGGATGCTGTGTGATGTACATTGCCATTTGATTCTAGTACGACAGGTGCCACTGCAGGTGTGGTGGTTGTAATATTTTCATTAGATTCATTGGTTGCAGCCGAATCTGGTGTAGTGTGTAAATTTCCATTTGATTCTATTGTAGTTGCATTCTGGATATATTTTTGAAAATTTTAATAAATTGAAAATAGCAAATTATTTTGGGGGGAAAACACATGCTTTGCATATTCTGACTCTATATATGGTAATCAATCCGCAAAATGTTTGTTAACATTTCAAAATAAACCACCAATTTGTTATAAAGAATGTTAGAAATGTACAAGATTTTTTATAATTTATTTACAGATGTCTCGAAAAGAAGTAATAGTATAATAAAACAGGATGTTTAATTAGTTTATAGAACTTTGAAATATAGAGAATAGTATACAAAAAACCGTTAAAATAAAAATTCAAATAGATTCTCTAAATCTTTACAAAAGATAATTTTAAATATGAATACATTAGCTTTATATGCTCGTTGGGAATCGTGGAAGACAATTTAAATCTAGAACTATACTATACTTAGCACATTTTTCAGTAAAATCTGTATCTATGTTCGATACAATTGTTGGAAGATTATTCACATTATTTTCGGCTTCGATTAATCGTTGGAAAATTCTAACTGATCACAATTAATCTTTTCTTAAAAAAAACGATTGATTTAATGGGAGGCAACAATAAGTAGCGTCAAAGCAGTTTGTTATCAAGTTAATGATATTCATGATGATTTGATTATATTATCTTAATCATATTTTAAGAACAATATTGAAATAATTCAAGTACCGCCACAGAAAAAGTTTGAAATTGAATACTGCGCTAATTTCATTGAAGGACAGATTTCACAATTAGTAGAGGAATTCATAAATTTAGAGTTTCTTGTATAATATGGCCAGAAAGAATGTAACTTCTTAAATTTTGTTTTGGACTTACAAATTAAACTAACTGTCAACTCGAAATTTGAAATTGACGACGCTTTGCTTTGCGATGAATCAGTATTAAAGCTTTTCTTGATGATATTTATAAAGATAAAATTCCTCCGCACATCGCCGTATTAAATTTTATAAAAAAAACACGTTTCAAGACTTATATCCAAATGTATGGATCGCCCTTTGGTCTAATTAAAGATTTCGCTGGTAAAAAGGTGCGAGAAGCTAACTTTGGTTATTAATTCATTTTATGTTCAATTTTTGTATACTTCTGCTGGTTTTCTTTTATTTCGTTACAGTCGCATTTTTAATTTAATAAGGGCGCCCTGAAGTACTCTGCCCGAGGACGCGAAGAAGGCTAAGGCCGGCACTGATAGACCCATTTTTTTCTATATAAATTTTTTTTTTTAAATTGCCGAAATAAAAATGTTAAATTAAAACACATCGAAAAATGAAATAAAATTCCTAGAAAATAGAAATGTTAAAAATGACAAGACAAAAAGAACTTATATCAGTTTACACACATTTTACTGAAAATGAATTCAATCTCTGGCTTAAAAATGGGTAGGTATATAAAAAAGTTTTAAAAGCAAATGCATTCTAATGTTGTTCTGATTTCTGAGCTATTCAACCAATTTCAGTTGTCAGGAAATTAGTTAAAAATCGATTACAAGAATTTGTACTGGAGAAAAAAACAAGATAGCGAGTAAAAAAAGTGTTACAATTCGTCCAATTCTGTTTATTTATATAAATTTGTTGTTAACCAAGACAGTTCTGAAAATATGCACTATTCGCGCTGTCTCATAAACAGTCCCATAAACAATTCAATAAAAAATGAGCATAAAGTATTTAAATTTCAATTATATGGTCTCCGTTTTAGGCGACTTCTTAATTCTTATGAGAAAAATATCTCTGTGTTTACTAAAGATTTAACACAATAATTAAAATTAATCAAAAGAACAAAAAATAGGAGATAGTTAGTTCACTTTACCGGCATGGCATAGCAAAGAAGATCCCCATTTAAGGGGCTGTTAAGAGTTCCCTTAAGTTAAGAGTGAATGCTATATCATTAGGAAGTGTTCACAGTTTGTATACGTAAATTACTAAATGGGCATACATTTTGATGAAATATTATTAGAAATATAGGGTGTGAAACCCCACTATTAAGGCAAGGGTGGATATGAACTGTCACGAACAAATTAACAATTCTCTTAATTCACGAAGTATAGAGCTAATGCAATTTATGTAAATAATTTTAATTATAGTTGTTCAAATATATTTATTGAGCCTGTGGTCCTTTTTGGATTATTAAAAACAAAGTTTTTTTTTATAAAACTTTTTTATTTCAATATTGATTTAACGTTTCGTCTAGTATTATGGACATCATCATATAGATAGATACTCTAGAATATTTGAAAACGATTAAAAAAAACCGCAGGCTCAATAAAAATTTTGGTAAATTTTTATTAAATCGGTCGAGATTATTATAATATCAATAAATTACTTATTGGAGGTCTGTCGTTTGAGTCTACCAATCAGCACAATAATATAATTTCAAAATATCAAGGAGCTTTTCACAGAGAAAAATGTATTCCAAAATTATTTTAAAAACCTACTTTAAACTTATTCTGGATTAATAAAAGAATTTGAACATTTGTTTTATATAAAAAATTGTCCAATCATAAAATTATTCATCAATATCTTGTATGTAAAATGTGATATTTATAAAATTAGTAAATGTAGTCTGCAAATGTTTTGTATATATAAATTTAAAGGAAAAACCCAAATAGTACATAAAAAAATCGCTTAAAAAGGATAAACTCAAAAAAAAACCACACACATTTTGTACATATTAATATAATCTGTGTTGATGTTGTTGTAGTAGTTGCTAACCTTAATAGTAGTATTGCTTAAGCCCATTGAATTATCTCGTTTATTTAATTGTTCATCGGCGGCGTCTATTAAACCCTGAATAGCCGTGACGACTGTTAAGAAAATTAATTAAAGAAAAATAAAATTTAATATA
The DNA here is from genome assembly GCA_027564275.1 of Diadocidia ferruginosa. Classification (NCBI taxonomy): domain Eukaryota; kingdom Metazoa; phylum Arthropoda; class Insecta; order Diptera; family Diadocidiidae; genus Diadocidia; species Diadocidia ferruginosa. The sequence goes on from JANSTW010044957.1 coordinate 7,978, forward strand.
TAAGGTTAAAATTAATTAAAATTATTAACTAAAAAAAATAAAATCAAGAAAAATCCTCCTATAACAACTTACACTAAACGCTAATATTTATTTTAAATAATAATTATATGAATATTTTACAAATATTGTTTATATTTACAGTCAATTACAATTGACTAAGTCTCTATATATATACAGTATGTAATAATATGTGAATGTGCGAAGGTTTTTCTATATAATCTGTTTAGTGTAAGTTTGAAATTTAACAAAAATATGTCCTTTTTCTGCTGACTTCGTATAAATATTTTTCGTGCTTATAAATTTATTTTTCATTTTCCACAATATATAAGATTTTCTTTATAAGTTTGATTAGTTGCGCAAATATTAAAAAAAAAACGTTTTCATGCCCCATGTTAAGATTTTGAGTAAGTAATTTTAGATATTTTGTTTATATGGTAAATTTAAAATGTATAATAGCCATTAAAAGATAGTAAGTATATATAGTTTCCCTTATACAGTGAGAGAAATGCGCCTAATTTATATATAGATAAATAAATTAGATTTAAATAAAACAACTCTCACCTGAGCTCTGGGAACCGATCCCATTTCAGCGATAATATTTTTCATAGCTCTTTCGGTTTCACGTAGCTTTTTCTTTAACAGACTAATTTCCAAAAGCTGTTCAGTTTCACGTAAATGAAATTCAAGTTCACTTTCATTAACACCACGATGAAGATTTAAAGAGCTTCCAGCATATGGATCGACATTGCTTGCACTGTGGCTATAGTTGTTGGTGCCATTTTCATGCCATCCTCCTAGAAAATAACGGAAACAAAAACATGCATCCAAAATAATGACAACATAATGTGATATACAGCGACAACAATTTATTTCTAATTGTTATTTTCATTATTATAATATAGGGCAATGATGATTTTTTAAATTAGATGTTTTTTTCAACTAATTAGCAGTTTATTTACTAAACATTAAATAGTCAGCACTTTTAGATGCTAAGATCCTGTGAAAATTATCATTATTAACAATATTTAATTTTTTCTCGACTTTTGTAAACACAATTTGTTGGTTAAAATATCATTTATTTTTACCATTCAATTTTTTAATTCGCATGAACTATACAGTAGGGTGGGCCGAAATATGCAAAAATTCGAAATTTCAAACAAAATAGTGCGGAAAAGTTGTGTATTTCCTCATATTTAAAAACAAATTTTTTTTAAGTCTATAGATGTCCGTGATACGCCTGTGAGTTGATATCCTGAGATCTCTATGGGAGGGACAAAAATTTATTTAAAAATCAAAAACAGCTATAAAGTATAGCTATAGACTTTATTTTTTAATTGCAAATATTTTCCGCTCTATTTTGTTTGAAATTTCGAATTTTTACATATTTCGGCCCACCCTACTGTATAGTTCATGCGAACATATTTATACATTTATTTTTTTACGTTATTTGTACTAGTAGTTCCGCTATTTACCGTTAATCGCTGTAGGTCTGTATCAAACGGTGTTAGGAAGCAATATTTTGTTGTTAATGACAATAATTTAAGTATTGGTGATAAACAGATTACTTAGCGACTCCAAAACGACCCTCCTGCATACAGAGTCTTATCCCGATAAAAAAATATATTACGTCTTTTAAAGAAAACATCGAAAGGAAAGAAATGGTATAAGTGTTTGGTATCATTAATCGATATTTGAAATACCTACAATCTATAAAAAATGGGAGAGATTCGACCCTCCAGAGCGAAGGAGTGGGGCAGATACCATATTTTTATATTGTTTTCACCAAAAATTTGCTTGTGCAAGCAAATTCGGAACACATAAAAAATAATGAGAAAAAGCCTAAAATGTTGTCAAATCTTTTCTAATCTCTCCCTGTTTTTAAAGTATTTTTTTTTATTATGGGAAAGTTTCTTCCCTAATAATACTAAACAATCCACGCTACTCCGTGCTTCACAGAAAATTATTTGTTTTAAAAATATGGTTTTGCCCGTCAGTTTAAGAAATTCGAACTTTTTTTATTGATTGTGACTTGTATGTGTATGATTTATGATACTAAACAACCCCGTAGTCAACCCTATTAAATTTTATGAAGAAAAAAAACATTTCATAAATTTTCCTAAATTTACCCTCCCCTCTCATTCCGAAAAGAGATGTTTTTTCTAAGATTTGGCATACTTTTTTATCGGGGATGACTAATTTATAGGATGGGAGGGTGGTCATTTTTTGGAGAGTGAGAACGAATTTTATTCCAAAATTTGAATTTTTTCTGCCTCATTTCAGACCGAATAGTAAATCATGTAGCTTTAAGCTCAATTCTCATATACAAGTCATAATTTATTTAAGTATGTTTTTTTTTTTAAATATGATCGATATGAACTTAATTGTGTAACATAAAATGAAACACAATAAAATTTAAAATTATAATATAATCTAAATAGGAATCACATAAAAATTAATTAAAATAAACAATAAAATGTTATTGCTGCGTGATGATCAGAAAACTGTTTTAATTTCACAAGCTTACAAGCCAATTTTGTTTCCCTATATATTCGTGTATATTTTCTCATTTTAAAAGCATACAAATTTAGAAAAAAGCCAATATTAGAAATTAGAAGACATTTTTAAAAGCTCGAACAATATTTTAAATAATTTTTACTTTTGAAACTATATAATAATGTATCTATATATAATATAACGAAGACAGTATATAAAAGGACATATGATTGTGAAATTTTTTGTTGAACATAAAATATAAAATAAATAAAAAATGCAATTTAATTTCTTTCTTACTTGTATCATGATCTTTCCATCCTGTTTTTAATTTAATTTTGGGAATTAAAAAAAAATTAAATATAATTTATTAAATATCAATTATTTTAGAAACAATATTTTGTATAATTACCTAAATTTGTTTGGCTGCCATCCACTTTTTTATAGACACTTTTCTCTTGTCCAAATACTTGTTGTGTAAATACTGGACTTGGTTGTATTGGCTCTGCGTATGCAGGTTCAGTTATTGGTTTTTTCATAACAAGCTGAAATTTATAGGAATGTATGAAATTATCGTAAAAATTAATATTTTTTATAAATTACCTTCATTATGGTGTAAACAAAAAATGCAACTATACCAATGGTATAGAGTGGCATTAGGAAGCCCATTGTGCTGCCTTTTTGATTGGCCTGATGTATTGCTCCGCCGCCTAATGGTGGTCGCATACCAGGTATTGGACCAGGCTAAAAAAAAGTTTTTTATCAAGACGTCGTCATGAAGATAAATGATGAAAAAAATCTATTAATTATTTAATTAATTAATGAGAATGAGATTTGCTATATAATAACAATTAAAAGGATTCTTTCTAACCGCAGTTTTTATAATGTCTATATACAAAATAAAATGTACTTAAAGTGTAATAAATTTTGCTTGAAAATTCTTATAAATTATTAAAAGAATGTATTTTCGAGATATTCTAAACTTCACTAGTCGGGAAGTTAGTGAAAAATCGATTGCAAGATTTATATATTCCCGACAAACACACCAGAAATTAAACTAATAAAAACGGTACGAAATAAAGATGCCTATATATTATAATTTTTTTTTAAATGTAATTTAAACAAAAAATTTGATATATTTTTTAGAAGGGATGAGTTTGACTTCCGGTTCTAAATAAATAAAAATTTTGATCATATGCACAGGAACCATCTTCTATTTATCTTTGTCTCTGTCAATATTTTTCAGTTTTATAATTAATTTATTTAATTTTTTAGTTCGCCATTCACAACTTAAACTAAATATTATGTTGTATATAGTATATTACGTACAATAAATAAATTATATTAAGTTTATAATAAAATAAATGGCTGTTCAAATTCAATCATCAATTTTTTTTTCAAACAATTTTTTTAATGATAATATTGCGTCCGTCACAACTGAATGAAAATATTAAACTATAATAAAGAAAAACGATGGAAAATGAATATCTTGTTTATTTAAAATTACATTTTCTTCCATGGTGATCGCGTAATATAGCGAATATTTATATATTATATATTTATCATATATATAATATACATTGTGTGGGTAACCATCGACGCATCGATTAGACTATAAAGCTTTTTCCTAACGTTACACAGTACGACCGAAATTCCTTAACATATAATATTTGAAACATATTTAAGGAATTCTGTTTATTGAGAATTTTTTTCTTAAATGATCGAAAACATCAATATGTACAATGTACATTTAAATGTTATATCAAAGATATAACACGTAAACTTAACGGACTAGAGGACGAGGTTTAAAAATGTGTTTCAATTTGTTACTGAGGTAGCAGGAAGGTTTTTCAAAAAAATTCGAAAATTTCGAATATTTTTTCTTTTATCATCTCTTTTGATATTTTTTGCTGTATCTGAAATCTGAATTAATAAATAATAAAAATAATTATATAAGTAACTTCCGATTGACTCAATTTAAACTCAATTTATTTATTTATTATTTATTTTAACATATGTCTCTTTAAGTTTGTGTCTAAAAAATAGTCTTTGGGGCACAAATTTTAAAATATTTTTTAATATTTTTTGCTTTCAGAATCTATTTTATCAAATGAAAATGGATTTTTGTTAAATTTGTTGTTGCAAGTCTGTTTTTAGACAGGCACATAAGGAGACATATGTTAAAAAATGTAAATTGTAAATTGAGCTTTAGTCTGCGATTATACATATACGTTCATTGGTATATGTTATAGATATGATTAGCTTAGAACTTTTTTCTGTAAAAATGTGCCTCTATAATTAATGAATGGATTTTGGAGTCTGCACCGAATTTAAATTTAAGTGTTATATAAATATAACATTTTTCAAACATACTTTAACGTCCAGGATTAAAATTAAAAAAGTTTTAGAACGCAAAAGTTGCTGTTTGGTGGATTCCAAAATTTAAACATTTAAATTTTAATAGATTCTTAGAAAATATTTATTTCAAAATCGATCTTCAATTTCATTAAATCGGCAAATTTCTTACAGAAATAAGTTTTAAGAATCTCTAATCATTTTTTGGCCAATGCACGTTTGAATAATTTTTCCCCACATGAAAATTAGGCGCCCCAATGTTTATATATGTGTAAATGGATTGTGAATAAGTAATATTAAATATATATTTAATAAAAGATTCATTTTTTCGTATAATTATAGACTTTTTTATCAAATATGTAAAATTTCTATTGGAATAGTTAATAAGGGCTATGTATTTAATGTTACAAAAATAAAACACGTCGACATCTATATAGAAATAGGCTTAGCTATATATGAGTAGATGCAATAAAGCGTGCCTATATTGTTTAAATATGGAGTAACCGAAAGTAACTGATAGAATTGTTATATCTTTTTATGGCAGCTATATTTGCAATACCTCAAATATAGATCGAATTCCTAGCAAACATAGCCCAATTTGCTATATAATGCCCATTTTACACTATACGTTTTTTAACATATGTCTCCTTATGTTTGTGTCTAAAAAACAGACTTGTATCAAAATTTTATGTATAAATTCATTTTAATGTGATAAATAACACAGTGTAACAGTGATTTTATACTTTTCAAGTGGCATAGTGCAAATTGTAGGTCTAGTTGAGTACAATACGGCCTCATATTCAAA
>JANSTW010044968.1:0-13625 GCA_027564275.1 Diadocidia ferruginosa
GGCTATTTTATTTGATACATAATTATACCGATAAAAAGAGAATACAGATTTCTATTAAATATAGTCAAAAAATATTTCAGTGATATAAATTCAAGGGTAAAAAAGGCCCCAAATTATAAAACTATTGTTTTACCGATATTTTTTTTACCAAAAAATTTCGCTGCGCGGCACTTTTGACTTAAAACGTTGAATTGAGGGGACGATACAGATTTTTATTATAAAAGAAAACATTTTCGTTTAGCGAGAGAATATTATTGACACTTATAATTACCAAAAACAAGCGATTTTTTCTATATACAAAAATCAAACTTGGTCAATGGGCCCCCAATTTTGGGTTTGCCTAAGGCCCCCGAAGATCATAATACGCTGCTGTGTTTATTTAAAAAAAAAATTGTAAAATATAGTTAGGGTCATTTATTTAGCTTATTTCTACAATATTGACCAAAATAATTTAGCATTTTTTCATTAAAATTGACCAAAAAAGTCACTATACATCGGCGATAAAAAGTTAAAAGAACAAAAAGTGGCTAGTGTATAAGTTTTATTCGTTAGTTAAATACAAAGCAAAATTGGTGTATTCGATTATAATATTATTCTACATATAAAATAACAAAATCAATAAATAATTTATTATAGTATTACATTGTAGAATTTATAGGTATAATGTCAGATCAAATCAAATTGAATTGAATGTTAATTTGATATTACAGATTTTCCAAGAAAAATAATTCAAAAGACAATAACATTTTTGATAAAATATTTAATTCATTTTACTGCGCTTACAAAAGAAGGTAAAAATTTCTATACACACTTGTGCTATAGAACAAAAAATGATTGCATAATAATCGGAAATTATATTAATTTTTAATTTATAGATATTTGCGATTCTCTTTTATGTGGAACCCATTAAAAGTGTCAAGTGAATTTATTTCATATAATTGAATATATGTTGACACCTTATTATTTAAAATAAAAATGCATTACAAGCGTTGCGTCGGTATTGTTTCTTTGTATAAATTAAAGTGGATTACAATTTATTGTTAAATAAGCAAAAATGTTATTATGATCACAGTGCAATATGTACATAAACATATCAGAAACGAAGAGTGGAAATTGTCTGTAAGGAAGCACTTTTAAATTTACGATAAATAATGCACTTATCTCACGCCATACTATGCTGTCTCGAGGTGAGAAAAGAAAAAATATTAAAAGCTTAAGTAGCTTAAAAATGAACAATATAGAAAATGAAAAGTGTATTGGATAATAATCGTCATATGTCTCTGCTACATCAAATGAGTTTGAGAAGTAAATATTTTGATTTGAGGAAACAATGTTTGGGTTTATTAAATTTAAATTTACGAATGCGAGAAAATATTGTAAATAATTTAATAAATTCAATATTTATTTACCATTTACGGAAGCATGACGTACATATTTGAAACATTCGTCACTGATGGGTAAATACCCGGCACCGTAACATAAGCGCGCCGCGACAGTAGCGCGCCACGCTATAACTCGAAATATATTTACGATAATTAACTTTCTCGGATGACAAAACTTAGCTTTTATAATTCTTAAAAGATTAATTGAACTTTTTCTTTGAATAACTGTTCGTTTGCAAGTTATGTCGCCGCTAGTGTCGCGGTGCGTAAATACCCATATTATATATATCAAGAGGTCGATCGTCCAGCTTCCATATCCCGGTGTTAAATATTATATGTTTCATAGGTATAATGATAATAATAAATTATTGAATGGCCACTAAGTTTAATATTGGACCAAGTTATTTTTAATTTTTTTGGTAATATCGACAATTTATTTTCTATATCATCAAGATTACCGAATTGAAATGCTTTCTATATATCAATCGTAGTGTTTCGACATTCTCTAATGATTTTTAATCTATTTCGATAAATCCGTCTCGTGTTACCCAGATCTCTTAAACTAATCAAAATGTCATGATCTCTTTTAATTCTTTTTCTTTTTTCAGACACAAGTTATACATACCATCCGGCGATACACGACGAAACGTTTGTTCGACGGAAACAACGACGAAATCGCACCACCTTTACACTACAACAACTCGAAGAGCTAGAGACTGCCTTTGCACAGACCCACTATCCAGATGTGTTCACACGTGAAGATTTAGCAATGAAAATAAATTTAACCGAAGCCAGAGTTCAGGTATGCCTATTGCCTATATATATATAGTAAATTCTAGAAATATATAAAGGATAAGTTTTTAAAATTGAGGATAAAGTCCACTACCACCATATACCAGCAATCAGCATGACAAATAAATTGAATAATGTTATAGTATAATATGGACAAGTAACCAACCATGTCATAATATCCTCACACATAATAATATTATTCCCAGTCAAAACTCACATATAATTACATTTCTATATATAAATGATGAAATGTCGATAACTAACTACATTTACCACATTAGCCAAGTTAATTTAATCTTTCGCATTTGGGATCAAATTCTATTATAAATATGTTAGATTATTGCTGAATCTATATAGATGTATAAACTGGCCACATATAACTATACCTACTGTATGTATATATCAGTAGCGAGCGGTCGATTTTTTAAGGGTTAGCGTGATTTTCAAAAACGTCTAGCAGTACAACTAAAATTATTTTTATACGATTAACATGAAATTATGGTTGTTCGTTCTTAGTTCTTATAGATAGATAATTATCTAATGAATTACAATTTGATATATAATTACAACTGTTGTAGACAAATAAGGCTCAATTCACACTACACTTTTTTTAACATGTCTCCCTAGGTTTGTGTCTAAAAAACAGTCTGCTGGGCACAAATTTTAAAATATTTCTTAATATTTTTTTTTTTCAGAATTTATTTTATCAAATGAAAATGAATTTTTGTTAAATTTGTTGTGGCAAGTCTGTTTTTTAGACAGGTACATAGGGATACATATGTTTTTAAAAAGGTGTAGTGTAAATTGAGCTTTTTTTTAAGTGTTGATGTTTAGTCGGATATACAAAATAATATTAAAATACATTTTTTTAAATTGTAATTTTACAATTAAATTATCATTTATTTCACGACGTTTCGACGTCAATTTGACCTCATCTTCAGGTGAGAATATTATGAATATATATATTTATATTAATTATTATTTATAAAAAAAAATCTTAATAAATATTATCCAAAATCAATGTGTCTTGCTGAATATTAAAACCTTTTTTTTAAGTGTTCCCAAATTTAAAAATGTAAGATTACTGAATATCCATCTGCTATGCTGAATTGACATGGATAAAAAGCCGAGTGTAAAATTGACCTCATTTGCCGAAAGACTTTATAGATTTGCCCCTCAGAGGGGTTTTAAGTTTGTATAAGGCGCAAACGAAATATCCATAGGGGTTGTTTGGTATCAAGGTTTTAAAAATAAACTGAAATTATCCTTGAGATTTCTGTGCATCACCTCAAATTTTCTTCAATTTTAAGAGGGAAAGAGGAGTGATACACCAAAATCCTAACAACTAAAATTGTTTCTATTTTCAATACCTTTCTCTTGATTCCAAACAACTCTTACATATATTGATATTTCGTGGCGCCTCATACACACCTATAGACTAGAGTTATACTGCAACTGAAACCGGTTTTACACTTCGCTTCTCAATAATACTGTATATCAGCCGAACTTATAACCTGTTTTTTAGGCCGTTCGCCACTGACATACTATATAGAGTATAGCTTCTAGTACAACATCCATTTATTACTTAACTTTATTATAGTGTTGTACTACCATACATTATTGGAAGGATGGACAGAGAAGATAATTGCATATGTTCAGCAGATCCTTTAATTCAATAATCAATAAAAGAAGTTTTTTTCGCATTTGAACTTTTTTTTTCTCTGCAGTTCTCATTTTTTGGGTTTTAAGGGTTTAAACAAAAACTTTATAATGTGTGTTTGAAGGAATATTATGCATTTTAGTTAGGGTCAAGTTCAGAACAATTAAAGAAAGGTAAGGTGTTTTTTAAACTACGCTTTTTATGTGCGGGTATGGTAAAAAAAACACTAAATATTTATTAGAAGAAAAAAAAGTACGTAACATAACGTTTATTCCTACATATCAGTGATTTTGAGGTTATGTTCAATAGTATTGAACATTTTCATATATCAATGTTGTTGTCAAAATACTCATTTAATTCTTGTTTGATGCCAGTAGAATTTGCAACTTTTTGAATATAATATGTTATTCTTGGATGTAAAAAAAACTACGCTAGATATTTAAAATTTTGAAGAACCCCTAAAAATACAAATTTACTTTTAATTTTTTTTTAAATGGAATTTCTACAAAAAAATGCATTTAAATTGACTAATAATTAAAAAAATTATTATTGGTCGAGAGCCTGTCTTAAAATCATACTTATATTTCTATTTTATGTTACGTGCGTAACGGCTATATATTATAAGTTTTTGAAGAAAGTATAAACTGAACTTACACTTTTTTTAGACATGCTGATTTCACTAAAAAAAAATAATTTCAAATATAGATACAGATCTCAGTATAGCTTGCACAAATATTTCTTCTCTGAACGTTATGTGCGTAACGCTAGATTTGCCGTATATATAATAATATGTTCGCCCATTCTAGCGTTTCAAAAAACTTCTAATTTAATTAAAATGGCTTAAATTGAAAATTATAAGCATACAATATTTTAAACATATAACAGCAGAAAATATGCTTTTACAAACTTGATGATCACGTCTCTTATAATATGTTCCACATACATAACATAATATTTAACCCAGATGAGATACAAATTCTCATCCAAATATTCCACATTTTATATAGATTTATAAGATTAAAGCCAAATATTATGAAAATTCACTTATAATATATAATAATATGGTGGATATAGACAATATTTTCGTTTTTACAAGATTATTCAATTTTGTACAATATTATGTGCTGGCTTTTCCCGCATATACAAAACTATAAGCTCTTGTATTATAATCTTGTGAAATAACGAAGTTATTTCTGCCACAAGAAAATATGAAATTACTTATATTTTATTATATTTGCCATATAATATTTAATTTTTTTCTTTCGAAGTTAAGTGTATATAATAAAAATTATATTATATATTTTATTTATCAATAAGTGTCCAATATTATTATTACAGTGCAAAATATATCCACAGAACTAATTATTACTGGAGTAAATTATTATATACTATAGAGTTTTCTATTTTCGATTTCTGTGATATTTTCAGATCTAGAAAATTATGTGAATGAGGGAAATATTTAAATTCGATAACAATCTATTTATAATTATTTATCATTGCATAATTTTTAATGATCAAAATAATAATGAATTTTGGGAAAATCTACACTTTAGCTTTTTTGAGCCAAGACACTCAAACGCACCATATAACAGTTGTCTCCCTCCAACTCCTTAAATAAAGAAAGGGTTCAAAGTTGGCCACAAATTTCAGAAAAAAACGTTTTTTTAGAGGATTGGGGAAGTAAATTGTGCCTGGTATCAAATGAAATTAATTTGCTTAATTGCTTAACCAGAAAAGATATTCGAAGAGGTTAGAGCTAGAAAAGGAGCTTCACTGCTATACTGTGCAGTGTGCATGTGAAGCTTAATTGCTATACTGTGCATGTTACTTTCATTTTCCCTCACTCGACGACAGACCAACAAAATAGCAAGAACTTCTCCTTGAAAGACGCTCGCTAGGTTTGGAAGCCTAATTGATTCTGATAGGTATTATGAGTACTTAAACAGAAAATATTGAAACCATATCTTTGAACCATCCGTAAAAATCCCGATGTCAAATTCCCTTACTGGGTTGCCCTCAGCCTACTGTTCTCTGGTTGGAAATTTTGTGTGAAAAATTTTGTTCAGTTATTGGAACCATGTAGATTGACCTTGTATTAGAAACATTCTTAAATCTACATGGCCCCAAGTAATTCCAAAAGTAGTAATGCACGAGTATAGAGGGAGCAGAATAGCTTATTTGTCGAACCGACCCCATAATAATATAATATCAATAATGGTGAATAAGCAAACAAACAACAAGGTCGCCTGCATAAGCAACGGCCATAGTATTCGAAAAAATTTGTTCATGACCATAAGCCATAGTAAAGGAGAGAGTAGAACACTCTAAGGTGTGTTTCTGAAAACTTGTCTTTTTCTTTCTGATACCATGGTTTTTATTGACGACTATATCCAAGGTGTAGCGTTGTCAGCAACTCGCACTAGCCATATTTTTTAGTGATCTGTTGGGCGGCTTTTACACTATATTAGAATTGAAGAACCCTATCTGTAGGTATCATATGGGCGGATCCACGGCTTTAAATGACTTCCGAACCACTGTGATCGCTTTGTATTTCTTTTTTCCAAACATTCGCGAATGAAAGGTGATTGACCAGTTGTGAAAAATTTTGATCCTGCCGAGTCTCGAACCGCAACCTCTTGAACACTAAGCCGTGACGCTACTCACTGCTCTATGCTCGACATATTTCCATATTGATTTTTAAAAAAAAGTGTCTTTTGAATCTAAAAAAAAAAAAATTTAGACAGATGAGGTGGTCAACCAAATGAATATTGTAAGCGGAAGGTCTGTGGTTCGAGCCTATACCGGTCGGCTCAAATTAACAAATTTCCAGAAGGGGTTTTTTTGGAATCAAGGAGATAAAATTACTTCTGGAATTTGATGTGGGCCGTGTATAGATTGATAGAACGTTTAATTTGACAGACATAATCTTTTTAACATAAAAAGTGACACACGTGGTATCAAAACGGGATTTCATGCTAATTGAGATTCTGTGGAAGGATCAGCCACTTAACCAACCAACCAATGCAAAAATCGTATAGGACACCCAAACTCCCCTTTGACCTATAGATATAGTGCTTATTATTAAAAAAAATTAATTGTATGGGTAAAAAAACAGTCTCTGAAATGTTGACCGAAAGCAATCGATAAATATTTTCAAGTTACTTGAATTTGAAAGTTACTAAATTATGGCAATATAATATCTTAGGCTTTGTTTACATGAGTAAACTATCTGAACATATTTTTCTTCAAAATTCTATTCCATAAGGGCGCTCTCGCAATTGAGTCTAGTTTTCACTCTTCCGTTTTCAGTTTTCAGTTAACAAAACAAAATTTTAGTTTGGCAGAAGTGTACTATGATATTAAATGAAAACTGAAAACTGAAAACCGAAAGCTGTGATTGTGAGAGCGCGCTAAGTTTATTAATTAAATTTTTTCTAGACATTAAATTATAAATAAGAGTATACAGAAAGAACACAAACAATAATAATTTCATATAGAAATTTTCTTTTGTGTGATGCAACAAAAAAGAATTTTCCAACCCACTTCTCATCGTGCATATATATGCGATTTTATTGTTTTGTTTTTATAATTTTCAATTGTTCTTCGTTAATTGTATTTACACTACACTTAAATGAAGTAAAACAAAAATGGAGAAAAATACAAGTAATACAAGTATAAACAATTCTTTTATTTAATAAAAAGCGAAATAAGGGTGGGTTGTTAACTGCGTATATGTTATGGGAACCTGAAAATAACATAAAAATATACGCAAATGCAACATAAGTTTTTCCCAACAAGCTGAATATAAGGACTTGTTGTAAATTAAATTTTTCTTTTATAACAAATAATAAAAATTGTTTTGTTTTACATTTTTATTTTACATAAATTGTTGAATAAAACAAAAATTAGATTTTAATTGCTTTAGGGTGCTTTATTTATTTATTTAATATTAATTGTGATTTTTCATATTTGAATTGAATTTGTTTTTATTTTCGTATATAAAAGTTATACAGAGCTTTGTCACTTCAAAAAACATACTGAAAGGCAGTATAGGCATTAGGCACTTATAATATATAGGAACAAGTGAACTCCTCTAAAAAAACGAAAATTCACATGATCAAAAAACAATAGAATTGGGTTTAATTATTTGTTGACAAAACAATTTAAAAATATTTAGAAAATATTGTTTAGCAATTAAATTATATTTAAATTTAATTGTGCATTTCCCCTATATATATTTTTGTGATAATCCAGTGTTGCATAATAATTATTTCCTTTTACGGAGGGAATCAGGGGAGGGATAAGGTTTTTAAGCGACCTCAAGAAACCTTTTTATTCTAAAGTTAAGTATGCGAGAAATTATGGTATAAGTGGTTGAAGTTGCTATGAAAAAATTTCAAAATAGATATTTTTTATAGGGGGAGGGGGCGGGAAGAAAGATATAATGGTAGTACAGGAATCAAAATCTATAATTTTTGTAATTTGGCGAATCTGCAGTACAACGAATATGCTCCAAATAGGACCTCTTATACTACGACGTTTAGGAAAAACCCCCTGTTCTGTAGGGGAGGGGTTTAAAGTTTGTATATAGAATGTATAGAAGTATTTCACCTCGATAAAAAGTATACATCATAAGGTCAATATAACAACTTTGTATATAAATGTTCTAATAATAGAATTATTTTTAATGAACAAATTTGATATTATCGCTGTACGTGAAATAATACCTCAAAAATAAGGTTTGTAAACAGTCCTATAGTTCGAGGTGAAATCCTTCTATAAATTCTATATATTTATAGGGGTTGTGTGATGTCAAATAAACCACAACTTTAGTTCTAAGGGTTGTAGTGTATCGTTCTCCCATCAGCCCCCCGGGAAGGGTTTAAGGATGTCTTACAAAGAAAATTATATTTGCCTGTACGCGAGCAGAATGGAAAACGATAGACTTATTATCCCTTTGAACTAAAATTGGAGCTCTTGTCAAGACCTTTCATATGAATTCACACAACCCATAAAAAAATGTATTTTTCATATTTTTCATATACAAACGATAGCTTCTCCCATTTTGAAAGAAGGGGGATGACCCTCATCATAAGTACACACAACAAAAATTTTTAATTTGCCTATACTCTTACATTTTGTTTATCTGTGATATCATAATATTGCATTTTAAAACCTCCCTGTTGAAAGAAGGGGTTTTCTCCAAAAGTCATAGTATAATTTGTTGCTCGGGATGACCTTTTACAGGATAAAGGGGGTGGCGTCCTATTTGAAACAAATTGCTATACGAGGATCATCCATTAATTAATATTTGTAAATAAATAATACATTTCGCGTGTGTTGCATACGACCTGATAAATGAATTAATAATTTTGTTATGGAAAGACATTGAAAAATCCAAATTTGTGACCCTTTTAATATAGCTGTTTCAGCCTCCATATTGGTAAAATGAAGCTCATTACGGGTTTTGATCCTTTATCGCAAAAACGGTACGTTATAACCAATAAGCTTTTATTGCAATATTATAGGATATGTCCTACAACTTTGCAAAACTTAATTTTTTTGTAACTTGAGATAAGACAATTCTCAAACTCCTAAATTTTACGGTTTTTCTAAATTTTCATTTTTAGCACTTTTTTTTTAATTTCGGTTTTTGGTAGATCCTTCTTAAAAAGTTGGTGCAACAATATTATTAAGCTTACCATTACAAACTTAACAAAGAAACATTACGTCGAAAAACTAACAATATAAAAGCAAAAACCATGTATAAAGAGACATATCGACACAAGAAAATGATAGCTTTAAAAAGCTTCTACATATTGTTTCGTCTCTATAGTCTATGTTGGTTGCTATGTAAAATTAAATTTGATGGTAGCGACGTAAAAAAATGCAGCGGCAAAACAGCCTTGTAGTACATTCTATATATTTTTTATTCTATGATAAAAGATATTGGCGAAAAACACAATTTCACACCCATGCCATGACTCATAGGGGAAATTTATTCTTTGATAACTTTAAGCCTAAGTGACCTTGTTAAGTACTCAATGTTTAGATAATTTTATAACCTATAATATGGCGGTAGGTCAATTTTAGCTAGCATAAAAAAATAATAAAGTTATTTGCTAAAAATAACTCAAACTCATTTTCAAGATGGCGGTCGTTCCGGACGAAAAATGAAATTTAATTTTTAAATTGATTGGGCAAAAGTGAATCTTTCCAAATTATATAAACGCTACAAGTCAAATTTCCATATTAAAAAACCCCAAATTTTTAAATAATTTCTATTTTGATGTCCATCTTGCATAGTTCCGTCATTTTATATTTCCCAAAATGACAACCTTGCTCATGGGCTATATACGTATTTTTTGTTATTTACCTATCAAAATCACTAAAGATATTGGCTGACATAACCAGTGACCACCCTTTTTGTGGCAATATTTGCTTACTTAAGCTGGCTTACAACAAGGTGTTAGTCTGTGCCTCATTCATCATCTGCCGCCAGGTGGACCTAATAACCGCCAACGATCTGAAATTAACTACTCAAAGAGTTCTAAAATCGGCTGCCTCAGTGCATCTTTCGAACTAACCCGTGGTTGCTATCTAATTCATCTCCTCTGTGGATTAAAATTAAATAGCTTGCCAGGTATCCTGCGTCTTTCCGTTCGTACAGAACATGTCCCATCCAACGTATTGGTTTTAATGATATGCAATCTTGTTGACCATATAGAGCTTTATAAGATCATGAATTCTTCTAAGCCACAATCATTTCATTCTGAGACATGCACCACGCTTCTGATCCATATGTCACTATACGGGTCTAATCAGCGATCGATAAATCCTACACTTTAGACTTCGGCACAAGGTTTTTTTGTAGACCCAATACTATTTATATCTAATACCTACTTATTTGATAAACATTCTACAACAATAGCAGCTATAATAGGGTAACTTATCAATAAGTCATAATTTGTATAACATTGCCAGAGATAATTCGTAACATTCTCTCTGCATTTGTTGGGGGTGAAATTGATGTACCTATAATCTAAAGCTCCAGTATTGTTTTGCCTCCCAATATTTTGTATATTTACATAATAATATAAAATCCTGGCGTTTAAGGACTCACTTGTATTTGTATAATAAAATGTTTAGTATATAGATGATGTTACTCCCGTATATAATGCGGAGAAAAGTTCAAAACACGCTAAAATTTGTATATATTCGAAGGGGTGGTTTGCATTATGGTATTCATCAGCTATAAGTAACTAGATGTATTATTTATATATACCCAAAATTTAAATAAGACATAATTTTCTATTATCCTGAGGCTGTGAAATTAGTTATATGTAATGTATAGAAAATAGAAATTATTTATATATTTTGTGTAAAAATATGTTCGGATTTTATGTATTATTATATATTGTTCATTGCAGGATCTATATAGTTATGTAATTATTATGATAATAAATTTGAACATAATGTGTTATGCAACTAGCTTATATATTATAATAAATTGATGATATTTAATATTTATAAAATAGGGTTTTTTGAGTATATTTTTTATTTTAAAATTAATTTAAACTAATCGAAAATATAAAACGGGTTGAGTACCGAATTTCGTCTTTAATACAGAGGAAACTCAAAGGATTTCTAAGTATTATTATAACTTCTATATTTTTCTGTTATTTTATTACAAAATAAATAGAAATATTATAAAATACATTTTAGCACAAAGAAAAAAATGTTTTTTGTTGAGCTGTGTATATTTTGAGCAATATTTTGATACCAAAATCGAAGGTATCACAGCACATTTATGAAAAATCTCTGGTCAAACTTTATAGAACTTTTGACCTCTTGACAGATTGAACAAAACTTATATTAAAATATTTACTTTTTTCGATAGTGAATGTTACCACATTTTAAAATTTAGGAACACGGCTATCGGTCAACAAAAAGTGAATATTTTTACACTATTATATGGCTCTAGCTATTCGCCAAAGCCTTTCAAAAAGTGACAATTCTGCGTCTCTTACACACAATGATTTGTGTAGACAAATTGTTTTTTGCTCCACCCAGCTGAGTTGAATCTTTTCCATTTTTTTTTTCAACAGAAGCAAACTCGAATAAATATTTGTAAAAGTCCAAAAAGATTTCGTTTAAAAAAGTATATAGCATCATATTACTACAATTGGTGACCCCGACGTGATTATGTATCCCATAATCTGCTCATTATGTTCTATTGGCCTTGTTGGCACTCTAAAAAAGTTAAATGTTTATCTTTTGTTTGTTGTCATCTTATTTTTTTTTATGCTCCACTTGGTAGCTAGCTTGTCTAAGAATTCCAATATGTTAGCGAAAATTAAAAAAAAAACAACGCCTGTATCTGTATTGATAAGATAAAGGACGGCAGAAAATAAATAACACTTAAGGGGAAGGGATTTCGAAGAATGGTGGGATGGGATTATCAAAAAGGTAGTTTATTGTACCTGAAGGTACCCCGGGATCTAACGATTGCCACCAGTAGGTGACCTCAGATGATTCCATAGGTGTGCCGATATCCCCCACGTCAAATCGCAGCAATGACTGCTCTAGATTAACTCCTTATTGTGTTCAATGCTTTTTTGTGATGGTCGTCTGTTTATGTGGTATATTATGGGCGTTCTGTTGTTATTTTGTATGTATCCATGTGTGTCTAAATAAACAAAACCCTCAGGAGAGATGTAATTGCTTTTACGAGCCTTAGCAGTTTAGCACCATTATTATTATGAACTAAAACCTTGCTCTATCTCCATAGCGAGTTAAACGCCCTGTTAGCACTTGCTATCTTCGAGTTGATTTGATGATTGAAATACAGATACTTGTCAATGTGTACTCCCAAAAAACGGACTTCGTCCTTGTGAGGAATTGTTTTTGTGGAATTTACATCTGCTTTGATAATAAAGTTTCTTCAATTTCGCCGAACTTCCTTTAAAAGGCCTCTTAGGGGAGGTCTGATTAGGATAGTTTCGTACTTTTTAGGGTTAACTTTAAGTTTCGAGCGATGTAAATCTTTTTAATCCACTCTGAATTCCCTGTACCGTTTTACCTGCTGTGTCTATTGTCATCCGCAAAAGCTATAAGATAATGTGTTGTCATCGGGATGTGATATTAAAAAGATATTAAACAGAATCGGCTCTGTTGTATTGTAGTCCGTCGTGCACATTATATACTTTTTGTGTTTCGGTTCGTCCATTTGTAAAAGTGTACGTCTTATGTGTTATCATAGTTTGTTCTATTTGTTTGATGTGTTGCGGAAAATTATTTAGGATGATTTTGTATATATTAATCCGTCCGCCAGACGGTGTCAAACGCATTCTCCAAGTCAATGAGGCATGCGCCAATACATTGCTTGTCGTTCAAATACCAATAAAAACCTGAGGTAAATTTATTTATATACCGTCAACCGTGGAACGGAATCTTCTGAAACCAAATTGACAGTTCGGTATAAGAGCTTTCTCGTCGCATTGCAACTGTATGGCTTGGTTTATGATAATAACAAATGAACCTTACCAACATTGGATAATAGACTTATTGTTCGATAGCTTTCATAGTTTTCTGGTTCTTTGCCCTTTTTGGGTATTGGAAATACCCTGACTCTTTTCTCAGAATTGAAAATAATTGTTACGGAGTTTTGGTTTGAATAATTATTAAACCGAGTTACCTCGTTTACCACATTTATTTTTAGGTCGTGGTCGCCTAGATTGACATTTTTTTTGGTGTATTAGCTCAAAATTTCTTCCAATAATGGCTGGTTT
>JANSTW010044979.1:0-13624 GCA_027564275.1 Diadocidia ferruginosa
AACGTTAAGTTCCTTCCATTTTAAAAGAAGTTGCACCCTCACTACAAAAAAATTTAATTTTCATTCTGTATATTTGTGGCATTAAAACATTGCATTTTAAAACTTTTGCAAACAAACTTGAAACCCCTCCCCCTCCGAAAAGGGTCCGATCGCTGCAAACTCCAAGAATAAACGTTGTTCAGGGGAGGCTCTCCTACTCCCCTACACAGTTTAGAGCGTCTACATCAAGATCAAGAACTGCTAAATCGTTAGAATATAATGACAATCTTGCTCTGAACAAGAGCTAATGAATCGAGAAACGAGATTTCTGCACTTTTTGAAGTTGGAAGCATTTAATTACGATTTATCCCATCCTGTATCGTAATCGGTTACAATTGAAATTTCAATAAACTTACTTTCTCTCTGACATTACTTCTGATCCTATTATTTAAGCTTTTCCGCATATCAAATATTGAATATATGTAAATTTACCTGAAAAAAAAGAAAAATTTGGTTAATAAAAAAGATTTAATAAGATTGTATTTAAGCATTAAGTTTTTTTTTTAAATAAGAAGTTATGTTAGCTTTCCGACTTATATAGATTATAAATCAATAATATTTTTAAATCAAAAAATCCTATATAAGAGTTGCAGTAAAATATTAAATCCTATCCTTAGTAGTCTATAGTACTTTACTGCTGTCTATATAAATTATAAACAATCCTTGATGACTTTTAATGCGTCTGATTCATACACATCTACCACTGGAATGTTGTCCACTAGAACCTAACAAAAATTTCGTGCAATACCACATGACAACTGGAATTGTGTCTATATTGTATATAGTAGAAGTACTAGAATTTACTAGAGTCGCGTCAATACGCAATTTCGTGAAAAGTAAGCCCCAGAAATTTTGTACAGATAACAACAACAATTGAGTTGAATAATATGAAAATAAGCTCCAACTAGTACTTCTTTTTTACTATGAAAATGATTTATTGACGCGACTCATTCTTCTAGTACTTCTAGTGTATAGTAGCAAAAGCAAAGCCTGAGTTTGTGTAACTTTAAAAAGCAGAAAAAATATTTAAAAAAAAATGCGTTAAAAGGTTCGCTATACGTGACGATGTTTGAAGAATGAACATAATTTGTATTATATTATTGTTATTATATGTCCATATACTGGCTTAGTATATGAGTGTTTACTATATTTTAGTTCCTCAAATTTAGGTAACACAATTTAAAAATGTGTTAATTTATTTAATCGCTAGCCGGGAGGACCTAAAACGTATATAGGGAACAGTAAAGCGCTATCTCCAATGCATAGGCATACGTAGCACATTTTCGCTGTCCACAATGGCTATGCAATTTGACAGATATTTCCGATCACAACATCCTTAAACACACATTAATTCATGTAAACCGAATACATAATTTTATTTATGTACACATTAAGCATAAAATAAAAAAAATATATAAACATCACATAACCCCAAAAAACATAGCTCTGCATAGAAGTTGAAAAAAACATAGCCGCACGTGCGCATACGTCTGCATATGCATCATTGTGAATGTTTGCTATATGTTTAACTTCTATGCAGCTCTACGTACGCAAACGTACGGTTATGTTTTTTTGCATTGGAGATAGCGCTTAAAAGACACATACGATATATCCACCATTAGAATTTCTTTTTTCTTAGTTTTTTTTTAACTTAAAACCAGTTCCGTCTAGTCGTCTATAATTCTATATATATACATAATATAACAAATATTTTATATTTTGAATTTATTTAGTTAAATTTGTTGTTGTTCAACGAGTTCTCCGCAACTATACAATACAGCATGGAGCAGTGGTTATTTCGTCACGGCTTTGTGTTCAAAAGTTTGTGGGTTCGAGGCTCGAAAGGGCCAACATTTTTCACAACTTTCATTCGCAGGTGTTTTAAAAAAAAAATAAAAAGTCATCACAGTGGTTCACTTAAAGCCGTTGGTCCACCTAAATGATACCAACAGAGTGTTAAACCCGCTCCACTGATCACCAAAAAATATGGCTAGTGGAGTTGCTGACAACACTCCACCTTTGATACGTGGTCAATGAAAACCATGGTATCAGATAGAAGAAAAAAAATAAATGGTCCCTATGCTCCCTCGCTTTGAAGTAAAGGACACGATTATGATGATACAATAAAAAGTGCTAAGTTTCAAACCGAGCGCATAAGCTGTGCGGCTATGTGGTTTTTAATAATTTAGATTATGTTACATAGTCCGGCGAATGTTCCACACAAACATACACAATTTTTGAAAAACATAAAATATATGTTGTGTCTTATATATGTATAGCAAAAAAGACAAACCATAAGAAAACACAACTTTAAACTAGGAAGAAAATAAATAAACGACAAAGAATTATTATATATAGATCCATATAGCCACTATAAAAGTATAGAGTTTAGCCAGGTTAGCCCAATATGAACTTTTATTACCTTATATTATAATGTATGCGGTTATCTTTTAGAAATAAATGTAAAAAAAGTGTCGGTCGTGTCAGTGTTACAGCCTATTTTTCTCTTGAAAATAAAATACTTTTATTACATAATAAATAAATGTTTAATATCATGTAAAATAACACATTTAAATATATGTACAATATATATTATGTTTCATTCTTCCATTTTGTAAGTTCTAGGAATTTCTTGGTTTTACAAAAAAAACTAGTTAATTTAAATAAAGTTATTGCTATATAAGCATAAATTATTTTTGTGAAGTTTTTTGAAATTATATACATTTCATAATTTCATATTCTCAAACCCTCTTTAATATTTAATTGGTTTTTTACAACACAGAAAAGAACTGACGATTAAATAATGTAATAATTATAAAAATGTCCTAATTAAAAATATGTAAAACATGAATGCAATTGTTGGACACCGAGTATTGAAAACATATAGTTGCATTATTTTTTTTGTAATATATAACAAAACACTAAAATTTGGTGACACCGGTGGGATTTAAAAAAAAATACAATTGTTTATTTTTTATATAATATAAACAATATTTTAAGTTGTAATTATACCTGAACAAATAGTTCATAACTACACAACAATAAACTACAATTGGTGACACCGGTGGGATGTAAAATATATATGTTTATGTAATTAGAATTACATATATTCAGAGACATATTTTTGTAAGTTTCTAGGTTTAGTTGGACCACTAAAATATGATATTCTTATTTAATATTTCTCTTAAAGCGACAGCATTTTAGTACGAAAAAACAATTGGTGACAGCGGTGGGATTTAACACTAAAAACATAGTATCACATACATATTTATCTATATTTACAAACATAATAATTTTTAAGTTTCCAAATTTATATGGATGATTAAATTATGATTTTCTTTTTCTATATTTCTCTTATCGTAACAGTATTTAAATATTTAAAAAACGGTGACAGCGGTGGGATGTGTCACATCATAGTACGCTTTATCAAGAAAAATGTTAAAATAAAATATAAATCATTTTCACACAATTAACAAATGATTTATATATTTAAATCGTAAAAAATTACCCTCTTCAAACTTAGCCACATAATTTGCTTATCAAATAAATCTTCTAAATCGCATTAATTGCCAAAATCTATAAATAAAATCAATAAAACTATATAATTTATGCAAAACATCTTAATACACTTTAAGTTTAAATGCAAATTCTCTATAAAATTCTATTCCATACAATTTAAAAAAAAAATCATATTTTTCTGGTTATTTAATTTAGATAAAAATCGTTGACCAAAAAAAAATATTCAAATTTTATGGCACAACAAAAAGTAAAAAAAAAAAATTGCCGACAGTGCATTGACATTCACAACAAAATTTATTCGCTGTGGCTATTTCGTTGTTGTTGTGGACGATGATGAATAATATTTTAAAAACATGGAAAAAGTACCATAACATTGACCGTCATATAGAGTCGCGTCCGTTGTTGTGCTGCGCGAGTTCATATAATATATATTAATATTACATATTATTATCATCAGAGCGAACTCACTTTTTATAAAAAAAATAAAATTTATTTTCATTTTTTATTTTGTTCGTGTGTACACACAATATTTTATAATATTATGAACAAATACTGTTGGAATTCGTTAATTTATATAAAGAAAGAAAAAAAAACTAATGAAAATAGGTATGCAAATTGATTTTTTGCTTTGCTTTATGAAAACATTAAGTTTATTGGAATTTATATTTAATAAATACATAGGTATAATATACAATAAAATATTTTAAAATACTCTGAAATGCAAGGGGATAATTATTTGAAAAATATTTGTCCTACTGACTTCCATATTTAAATGACTTCCATGACTTCTATGACGTCCATGTTCCATATGACTTCCATGACTTCCACATGACTTCCATATGACTTCCATGACTTTCACATGACTTCTATGACTTCCGCATGACTTCTATATGACTTCTAAGACTTCTACATGACTTCCATAACTTCCATATTTATTTGACTTGCATGACTTTCAATTGACTTCAATGACTTCAATGACTTCCACATGACTTCTATGGCTTCCATATGACTTCCATGACTTCCAAATGGCTTCCATACGATTTCCATGCTCGTTTCCATGACTTCCACATGAATTCCATATGACTTTCATGACTTCCATATTACTTGCATGACTTCCATTTGACTTCCATGACTTTCATGACTTCCATATGATTTCTATATTTCATATTTGCATACGACTTTAGACTTCCATATGGTTGGTTGGTTGGTTAAAGTAGCTGATTCTTCCTGAGAATTCCAATTAGCATGACTTCCATATATGATTTGCATGACTTCCATAGAGGTTATCCCAGGACGCCCACATGTGCTACCCCCTTGCTGAGGTGACTGATTGAAGAACTTTGTATATGAATTGCCATACAAGTCTAACATACACCAGAATA
Source organism: Diadocidia ferruginosa (assembly GCA_027564275.1). Taxonomy (NCBI): domain Eukaryota; kingdom Metazoa; phylum Arthropoda; class Insecta; order Diptera; family Diadocidiidae; genus Diadocidia; species Diadocidia ferruginosa. Next base: position 4,941 of record JANSTW010044979.1, read on the forward strand.
CTTTGTAAGAACTATTATGTAGCTAAGTAGCTTAATACTTTGGATAAAATCTAGACTGTTTTTATATTAATAATATAGTTCCACATAAAGACACCGAATGATATCTAGGAGCTCTCAGATATGCAGCTCATCAATATTTTGCACATCGCATGTCTCTATCTAAACTATTAAACGCTTGCTTTTGCTCGGCAAAAAACAAGTAACTGCTTCTCCACCGATTGCTCTGCGATCGTATTGGGTTGATGTATACAAGAACTTCTCAACCCATAGCTTGTTCTTGTCGCATAGATTGCTCAAGTTTGATCGAGAGAATGTCATGAAGAAAAATTAATTTTAACTCAAATCCACACAACCAAAATAAAAGTTTACATTGATTGCGTGCATTTGCGTTCAAATAATTGTTTTGTTCCGTTTAATGACTTGTAATATTATGTATACAAATTATATAAAGTAAACTTACACTGATGTATCATCGACCCCTTAAGACATTTGTCAAGTTTAGTAACTCTAACTTTTTACTGCAATACATTTTATTATCAGAGTTATTTTTATTTTTTTTTTAACTTTAATTAGGTTAGACTGAGGTATCATCTGCCCCCTTAAGGCATTTTTCAAGTTTAGTTACTCATAACTTTTTACTGCAATAAATGTTATTATCAGAGTTTTTTTTTATTTAATAAATAATTTTATTAACTTTTACTATTTGTTACATTTTTAGACATTTTAATAATTGTATCTAATTAAATTGTAATAAAATGTAAAAAAAAACTACACAAATTTAGTCATCGGCCACTTTCATTCAATTCTATCATCGGCGGCCTAAAAGTTTAATAATCAGTCACCAAATAAATAATAATTACATATAATGAGTAGACGGAGTTGATAAACATTTAGTGAGGATGAGTTTTTAGTGGTTCTTTGCCTCTGGAATTACATTTCTAGTCTCTAGGTCAAAGGGGAGGTGGGGCTTTTATACGTTTTTTTTAATGGTCACAAAAACATGCGAGCATTTAGAGAAAGTTTTACATCAGTGGACGAATTTGGACAAATATAGATTGGATCAAATATATTTTTTTATTATTGACTAGTTAGTTCCTGTACAAGTGCCCTCATAAGATTATTGTAAGAAACGAACAAGTCAGAAATTTCTTTTTGATATTAGTGCAAGAGAAAATATATGTAAGTAAATATTATATGTTCCTAACCAGTGACTAGTGCTTTAATAAGATTATTTCTAAAACCGAAGAAGTAAGTTTTATGATTAATGGATTAATGGAGATCGTTAAGGCAATAACGAAAAAAAACATCGCTAACGCATCAGAATCTATATATAAAAGTAATATCTTCTATTTTTTTTAATATCCTTTCATCCTAAAAACTGGATAATTTTCTATCGGCCAATCATATATTTAATCATCGGCCACTTACCCAAAAACCATGTATAGAGAGACATATTGACACAAGAAAATGATAGCTTTTAAAAGCTTCTACATATTGTTTCGTCTCTATAGTCTATGTTGGTTGTCATGTAAAATTAAATTTGATGGTAGCGACGTAAAAAAATGCAGCAACAAAACAGCCATGTAGTACATTCTACTCGACATTCTATATATATTTTTTCTATGGTGTTAACTAGAAGTACTAGAATAATGAGTCGCGTCAATAAATCATTTTCATAGTAAAAAAAAGAAGTACTAGTTGGGGCTTATTTTCTTATAATTCAACCCAATTGTTGTTGTATTCTGTACAAAATTCTGGGGCTTATTTTTCTCTATTGTTTTCACGAAATCGCGTATTGACGCAACTCTAGTAAATTCTAGTACTTCAGTGTTAACATGATATAGAGAATAAATTAGAGAATTTTTAAATCTGATTGAGTAAAGTGGAAAATTTTGCTGACTATTAATATGTTGAAATGTTAGTTGGCCGATGATACCCCAGTTTACCCTACTATGTTATTGTTTTTTATTAGATATTATAGTTAGGATTAATTTTTTTTTTATATTTATATAATTAAAATACATTTTTTTCATAATATGTAATTAACTCTAAAAGTCTAAAGATTTGTCACTGTTATATACAATATACATACATATATATGTTTTGGTAAAATCAACTATTATCTGTAATCGTTTTTAAATTATGATAAAATTTTGAAAATGTAGAAAAATTTATTTAAAATTTATCAATTTCCCTTTAAAAATTGATCGAACCATATACTAAATCAATATTATGTACAATATTTTTGTCCATTGAATTTTTGAAATAGATAACGAAAAAGCAATATGTATATTCTATAGTCTATATACATATTGCCAGCCCTTAGACAGATAATAATTTAAAAAATAAACCAAACTTAAATTATTTGTGTACATATAGTTTGTGCAGTGTCGTTGAACTTTCATGTCGATCGAAAACGATATGTATATTGTATATGTTACTAAATATATAATAATAGTAGAATGCATTTTGAAGTAGTATATAATATGTAGGTATAGACATTATAATATAGAATATTTTTATATGTACTAAATATATTATATATATTGTATAATACTTTACCAAAACTCAAACCAATCCACCAACCTACACAGTTCCAACTTCAATGAATGGATGTGGAATATAATATAAATATACTCGATTCAACTATATATTTATAGATATAAAATGCAATGTGCACATAAAATAATAAACAACAACAATTCAATAGATATTTAACTTTGATATTGTAAATGTACAGGATGTTCCGCATATTTCTTATGTACATTATCGCGATACACTGAGAAAAAAACCAACGTATACGATTGAAGATACAGCAAAACAAACAAAGCGGTGATATTGTGTGTGCAGTGAAATGTTGTTGCCTGCTATGGTTACACAAAAATGCTGCGCATACAACGTAATTAGATGGTTGGCGTCAAAACAATCAATCGAATTTGTTGGGACGTATACAGTAAATTTTATATGGCTTTCTGTATATTGTAAACAATAAGTAGATTCTCAGAGTATATTTTTTCTGACACGACGGACTCATATTTGCACCAAAATGATCAATCTTTTGAGTACTTGTAAATGAAGTTCTAAGAGACAAATCAAACTTAGAAAGTCATAATATATGTAATTTTTGTGTTTATTAAAAATATTGAGTCATTTAGAACGTATATAGAAGTCATAAAAACCATTTAATAAAATTCCTGTAACGATGTCATTTGGAAAACATTTGAAAGTCAGACAAGTGAGAGGAATGACAAGTAATTTGAACGCCATTTAAAAAGAATACTGATCATACTCTCTCGCGTGCAAAGGACACGATGCAATTTTTGTAGCAGAACACCCTATACAAATGAACATATAGCTTTTATTCTTATATCTAACATTTTTATTATTCATTTATTTCCAAAACTATAAAGCGTATTTCATATCCGATAATAAATTGTACAACGTTTGTATACGGTACTATATTCACATTTCACATAATATAGAGGTACCTATAATATGATATTTTAGCTTCATATTAGATAGGAAAACAATAAGTGCAATATGTTTGTTCCAATAAATTTACAATAAATCGATAATGTATATAGTATTCACTATTCGCTGTTTTGGTTAAATAAATAGCCAATTTTTAGTCACTTAATTAGATTTATCTCCTCATTAATTAAAATTTGATAATATTTGTTCGTTATTTATGCAATCAACGCAATAATATTAACAAAATGTTAAGCCTTATCTATAATAGGGAAACACATGTGACTGCACGCGTGCATATTTGTGTTTCCATAGAAATATAGCCAGTCCTTTCAATATGATTGCGTTGATAATTTTGATTTCTGGTAGCACTAATATAACTGTAGAAAGGGCATTGATCGATAAAAGGCGGAACTAATAAAAAGTACGATTGTTGCAGTCTCTTCGTCCTCTTAGCAAAATCTATAAAAACATCAACGTCGATCAAGCACATTTTCAGATGTATTAAAATTTCACTACGACAGTATCGAGTCCCGACGCAGCTGCTTTTGCAAGTGCAAAAAATTCGGTTTGAAAAACTGTACAGATTATTCGGTGACAATACATAACAACCAAAGGCAGAACGTTCAAAGACTATACGCTTAAACTTAAATTTCCTTTCTAAAAATAAAGTGATGGTTTTATATTTTAGCTGCTATATATGTTGTTTTTAGAATTAGAAAAAAGCGGGGGGGTAACCACCTAAAAAAAATGGTCCCACAGACTTCTATTTTAAAAAGACTTCCAAGATTTCCAAAAGACTTCGAAGACTTCCAAGACTTCCAAAAGACTTCCAAGACTTCCAAAGACTTCCAAAAGACTTCCAAGACTTCCAAAAGACTTCCAAGATTTCCAAAGACTTCCAAAGAGGTGTCCCAAGACTTACTCCCTCGGGTTTTATATTGAGTATAGGGCGCAACGAAATATCAATATTTATAGGGGTTTTCTGGTATCAAATGAAAATTGAGGTAAATTGAGAAAAACTTTTTTTTATAAAACTGTTGTTACCCCGCCAAATGTATTCGTCCCTCCGATATATCCTGCTTACTCCCAGGGACCCAAAACACATCCGGTATTGGTGCACGGACAAATTCATTTGAACTTCTCGACGCATCATGCCACCTGCAAAAGCAAAATTTCAAACGAAAAAAAAACTTCTCCATTTGTGGGGGTGATAAAAGGGTGAAAATCCTAAGAACTAATAAAATTGTTTCATTTTTGATACGAAATAACATAATGCATACATTGTGTTGAGAAATGTGTTATCAAAAATGTATTTTTTCGTTTCGCCTATACAAATTTTAAACTCATCAGATGGCAAAGCTATAAAATTCCCCTGGCAATTAAGACGGTTTTACGCTAATTCTTTATAAATTGGTGCAGAATTCTCTATGATCTCTCAAAGGTGAGAAATATGTTATCGAAAATGTATTTTTTCAATGAGCCGTGCCTTGTTCAGAGCATAAAACACATTTTTTTCATCTCGTTTCACTTTGGTAAAGATAATGACCGGTCAATCAAAGCAAGATAAGAAATTTTGGGTTAAGAGATCTCAAAAAAGATCACACAAAATCGATGAGGAATCAATTTCTTCCTTTGCTTTTTTTGAGTGTCTATAAGTATTTTCCCACTAAAAATACCACTCAATCAAAAATAATAATTAATTTAACTTGCATAAATCCAAGAGGTTCTAATTATATATTTCTATATATTAACCCTTTTCTGCACCGAGTAGCAGATCCTGTTACATATAAATAAAACCGTTAACAACTATATCCTTATGATATTTTCAAATATTTCGTTCCTTTAAAAAAAAGAAGAAATCAAAATTGCAACACCTAAACATTGCAGTGCCTTACCTGCATAGTTGTTTTTTTAACCAGCTCCAATTCACCCTCCAAACTGGCATCCAATAGCAAAGCTAACGGATCAAAACTAACACGACGTATCAATTTAACTTTACTGTGCTGATCTAAGCGATGTCGACTAAGTAACGATGTTCTAGTTCTTCTTTGAACATTTGTAGTAGTAATTGCAAGTGGTTCATCGTCATTTAGTGAGGATGCTGTGGATTTATCTGTCTGATCAAATGAACTAATGCTGCTTGTTGATTGATTACAATTGGCTGTACCGTTAGGCGAATTTCCTTCATTATTGCCATTGCACCCGCTTTTATCATCCTTAAGGCTACCCTTTTCAATTTCTGGAAATAAAAATGCTGGTGGCATTTCAATACGTCTTGAACTATATTGCATGGGCTTCATACCATTGGCATTGCTATTGCCAGTACTATTATTCGTACGAAGTCTTGGTTGTTCGGACAATGGTTGTTTTTTAATAGTAAGCGGTCGAGCTTTTATAGGCAAATTATCGGTATTTTGAGTTTGTGTATTCGTTTGATTATCCGAATTAGTTTGCTGTGTCGGTTCAGACATTGGCGGTTTATTTATAACACTAACCACAGTAGGCACAGATGAAAAGGATGTCGCAATAGTTGCGTCATTACAATCAATATTGGATTTGTTTGGTTTGGGTGGTAAGGCGGGTCGTAGTTTATCAGATTCGGTTGTAGAAACAATAGGTGTTGAAGTTACGTTTGGAGCAACCATATGAACTTTTGGACTATGAGTAACGTTTTTCGCAGAAACTGTTGAAATTGTTGTTGGTGCTACACTACTTATAGGTTTTCTTGGTGGTACTATTAAGTTGCCAGAAGGAATTTGATGTTTTGTTTTCGATCTAATTGATGATGTACCGTCTGTAGACGCTGTAAGCTCTTCATGCTGTGTTGAAATTAAACTAACTGATTTATTAACCGCACTAAGTGGTATACTGTGCACGGTTGTTGGTTGTTGGAATGGACGTGAAACCGAATCAACCGATTTTTCATTATCACTTTCATCCTTTCTATGTTGGCCTAAGTGCGATGCATCAACAGACACTGCGTTGCTAGGATATGTAGTTGAATGAGATATGGGTATTTTGCCGCTACTTTCACTCTTAGTTAGACCGAATTTCGTTTGATAAGGCAATGTTTTCGATTTTAACTCGTTTGTTGTGTTTTTTGCATCTGAAGCTGTCGTCGTTGCTATCAATAGTTCATTATCTAAATCTTTTGAATTTTGCTGTCGCAATATTTTCGTTTCATCACTCTCAGGAAATGTTGAAGAAATACCCGTTGTGCTGCTGGTGGTTGTTGTAGTAAGATGATTCACTTTGATATTTATGTTATTTTGATGAAGATTTAAATTTAAATTAGACAAATCTTGGATGAGTTGTTGTTGTTGTTCGGGCTGCAGTTTATTGAGTGCTTGACCTTGTTGCAGTTTAGGTTGATGAATCGATTTAGCTATGGATTTTTGTGGTGTATGCATATATGGTTCGACAGCTGCAACATTATTACCTCGAGCAATTATTCGTTGTGATGGATAGACACTGCTTGAAGGCCTAATTTAAATATAATTTTTTGCATTATTTTGCGATAATTTAATTTAACAATTTACTTACTTTAGTGGTGAATTTTGTTTGTTGTTAGTCAAAATCTGTAAAGCTATGCTACTATTATTATTATTGTTTAAGATAGAATTTTGATGTTGTATTTGTTGTTGCTGTTGATTTATTTTATGTTGTAGAAATTGCTGTTGAAGGTGTTGATGATGCTGCTGTTGTTGTTGTTGATGTTGCGTATGTTGTTGGGTTTGTTCGTCATTAAGTTGTTGATTTTGATTCTGTGTTTGTAATATTAAATTTGATGTCTTCTTTTTATGTAAACGATTTTGTAATTCCAATATGCGTTGATCGACAGATCGTAGTTCAGCTTGTCGTTGCTGTAAAGCCTCTCGTTGTAAATGTAGTCTAGCATCTTGTTGCAATGATAGTTGATTTCGATACTACAAAAAAAAGTGGTTATCAGGAAGAAGCAGAAACTTTCGCACTTTCAAGAGCGGCTGAGTCAATGATTGGGTCTGGTTCGTCATAGTAGAACATAAACTTCTACTCAGATAGCTAGGCAGCCCTTGCGGCTCTTAGCAATCCACTCACCTCCTCGAAAATTATCGAGGAGTGTAAAAGGCTGTTAAATACTCTCGGTTCCAATAACACTCTAGGGGGCTCAAACTGCATGGTTCCGGCTCGTGGCGTGTCCAATACGACACTAAAGAGGATGGTTAAATCCATTAGCCAGAAGAAGCATCTAGCAAGATGGAACGGTATTTCCGGCTGCTGTCAAGCAAAATTGTTTTTCAGAAATATTTATGAAATTAAAAGCAAATCCATCCTTTACCTATATCGCGCAAGCATTGCAAGGATGTGGCTAGCATCATCACCGGCCACAACAATCTGAAATTGCACATGCACAGACTGGGGCTGGTTGATTCTGTCTAGAGGATGATGAGGCAGGGACACACGTTCTTTGCGAGTGTCCTGCCTTTTCTCGCACTAGGCAGAACATTTTCGGCAACCCATCAATGCCAATTGGGGAGCTGCTGGAAATTAAAGTTAGCAAGATACTGGCCTTTATCCATAGGACCGGATGTCTGGCTAACAAAGCAACAGAAGGAGGGTACAATGGACAACTGGTTAGTTCATGATGCTACAAAGTACCAAAAAAAATGTTTAAAAAAAATCGCTTAATACAATCTCCAAAAATTAGCTAATAAAGTAAGACTTGCATGTCTTTTTACGGTACCATAATGAAATAGACGCACGTGTGTGCTTTAAGTTCACTGTTTGTATTTTCATAAAGTAGCTGTTAGACGTTGGCTTGTTCAAGAAATTAAGAAAAAAAGAACGAGATCGAGAATATAAGATACAACAATGTGTACTCTCGAATGAAACAAAACAAAGACTTGGAAGTCGCTATTGAGGGGGAAAAAAGTCATCGTTCCGAAACAGTCTTCGCACTTATACTTTTTGCTATATAGCTATCTCTTTCTTTTTGATCTTTGTGAATCAGCCTAATTATTTTAACTCATGTCTTTCAATATATGTTTTTATGTATGTTAAAAAGCATAGAATTTTCAACATCTAGATAGTTGTGTGTATTGGCATTAAGACATGAAGACATGTATGACTTCGTTGAGATTTTTTAAACAAAATGTTTCAATTTTAAAGTAACTTGTTTTCCCCAACTCGAATGAACATTGTACATCAAAATTTAAATATATAAGATTCACTAT
>JANSTW010044990.1:0-13624 GCA_027564275.1 Diadocidia ferruginosa
ATGAGGAACCCTAACACCATTGAAAACGCTTTATTCTTTTTAATAAAATAATAAGAGATTTTTTTCGGTAATTTTTAAATAATCTGCAATATAATAAAATATTACAGTAATTGCAATCACGACAAAGCATATTATATGTATAATATATTTATTAAATGAAAAATTCTTCATCTCTGATGCGGAAAAGCATGAAAATCTAAAAAAAAACAAAATTTTTGTGTATTGTCTAAACACATAAATAAAATAAATAAATTTTGTAAAATAAATCGTGAATTGCTGAAAAGTGCATAGGCAATATTTCGCGCGCCAGGTAAGACAATAAAAGCAGCTATAGAGAAAAATTGTGTAAAATCGTTGTATTTGCTTATTGTAATAGTTTTGTATTATTTTTTCTATATATGAACCTTGTTCTATGTAAATTAGTCGGTTAGCAAAACAATTTTATTATGTTGTCTTCAATATAATTTAAAATGCGCGCGGTAACAATTTAGTATTAAGCAGATTTTCTTTTTTTATTGCCCAGATAATAATGTTATACCGCAGCATATTATGTTTATATAAAGTTAATATATATAAAATGTTGTTTTAGGTATTTGTATGTGGTGTTGCTTCAACAATAAAATAAATTTAAAAACATAGAAAATCAATTTTTTCGTGGTCTTCCTTTTGTTACATACGAATTCTGTTGCAGTTTAAATTATTACATTGCAATATTGTTGACGCAGACAATTCTAAAACAGACATGAGAAAAATTGCTAATATAATATTTTCTTTTTTTCGACCGTGAATGTTTACAAAATTTAAAATTTAGGAACACGGCTATCGGTCAACGAAAATAGAATATTTTTACAATATTATATGGCTCTAGCTATTCGCCAAAGCTTTTCAAAAAGTGGATTTACTAATATTAAGACAAGATTTGCACTATTTCTAGTCTAACCCTGCGTCAGTAGAGATGGATAACACTTAAATTGCCTTTTTGGCACTATTTGGAAAGTGTTATCCATTCTAACTCTTGTCGGTATATTAGTAAAGATACTTTTTGAAAGACTTTGTGCGAATAGCTAGCCATATAATATTGCAAAAATATTCACTTTTTGTTGACCGATAGCCGTTGTCCTACATTTTATAGCTAATAATTAAAACCATGTCTTAAATTTTTTGCATATTTTTTTAATAAATAAAAAAATTTTACGACAACTTTCCTTCAATTAGTAACGCAATTTATTTTTTTCCCTTAAACTTCGCCATGTCACAATTAATTTTGTGAACATAGAAAAAAATTTCCCATCTAAAAAAAACAAACATCATTTTTTCAGACATAACGGTCAAAAAAACTGAATAAAAAAATTATATTTGCGGCACCCATATATGACTAAAAATTTCTCAAAAAACTCTCAGGACCTCTTCTGTGACCCTTCTATAAAAAAACCGTATGGATAATTTTTTACTTACCAAAAAACGCAGATGCACCTTTTAGTCCCTGTGATTTTTTTTCTTAACATTACATAACATATCTTATAGAATAAAAAAATTGTTTCACTCTATACACTAAAAACTACCCCTTGATAATGATTTATATAAAAAAACATCTAAATACAGAAAAAAACATATCTTCCGGAATAAATGCGAGATGAGTGTCGTCGTCGCAATTTAATAGCTATAAGAGCTGAAAAAATCAACAACAACAAACCAGGATAATAATAAAAGAAATTCAATATATCTCTGATCTATGATGGGGACCGTAATTATATTGTTTTTTCTATAAGCATATCGTAAACAACTACATAAGGGTAGCGATTTGAGGATTTTTTTATAATTATCTTTTTTGGAAAATCTGCAACGTACCTGTGTTTGTGTACAAATTTGAGTCCAGTTCCCATGGTCGCGATTTTTTTTTATATTCTTTAAGGTGCCACGTAGAATTTTTAAAACAGCTGTTCTTTTTATGTATTTGTTGATATATTTATTGCAAACATAAATGTTATAGATGTTTAATATAAATCACGAAATATGAAGAAGGTAAAATAATATATAAAACAAACAAAAAGTTGATGTTGCGTGTGCAGTTAAATTTGTTGTCTGCTGTGGTTACCGAAAATGCTGCATATGCAACATCATTAGACGGTTGATGAGTTTACATGACATAACATTCAAATATATAACGCCCAAAAGCTAAAAACCGTTAAAAACAATTTATTGTTTATGTTTTTGCTATAAACCGATAAAATTTCTCTTCTAAAAATGATATACAAAACGATGGATTTGAATGTTGGCTGCTATGTCGGTTTTAAAGCTTTTTAAAACTTTTCGTGTTTGGGTTTTATGTCCTGTCACCGTTTGTGCCAAAATAATCGAATTAAATTTGATATAAAACACATTTTACGTACATTCTCAGAGTATATGGTCAGACTATTGCTACAGGGTCCTGGGACACTTATTTTTAAAATATAGCTTAAAGTCAAGGAAATTTTGAACAATATTATAAATTCTATGAAAAAACGATGACTTTCATTTTTCAACAAAAATTGACCATTTACATATACATAGGGTAAATGCATATAAAATGCATGAGGTGCACTAAATTTACAATAATATAAATACAAAACTATTTATAAAAATAGTCTTTTTATATAGACGACCAGCCCGAAGATGTGTTAAGTCAATTTATCAATATTGCATTTATCATTTCCATAATACAATAATGTCTATAAATCTAACAAAGAAAATTGTATAATTTTAATAAAACATAACTTTTTCAACGCAATTCATATTGTAGAACTGTTGCAACAGTCAGTGGCGAGTGGTCTAATATGGTTGCTGGATTACATTTTCTGTTAAATCAAATAAAATTGATAAAACGACGGAAGTGCCACCTTGGATAATTTTTCCAAATTAACTTTCCTTAGAAAAAGTTTTACTGAAAATGTTTTAAATTCTTCAATTAATATCTTGCTACTGTGAGAATGTACATACGTATATGTATAAAATACAGACAGCGATATAAAATTTACTGTAAATCGCACCATAATCAATTGTTTTGGCACCGACCGTCTAATTATGCTGTATATAGATGCAGCATTTTCGTTAACCTGGAGCGAAGTGATTGAATCAAATTCTACTCCGAATTTTGAAAAACGATCGAAAATCCAAGAACAAAAGCTAACTATAATGTTTTGATAATAATTTTCGATCAATTTCAATCACCTCGCCCCTGCTAAATCAGACTAAAAAAATCATGGCAACGCAACATCAACGTATGTCTTGCTGTATCTACATTCGTAAATTGGTTATAGTGCCATTAGTTTCTAAGTGTTGTCGTGAAGATAGTTAAAATTCGATTTGTCTTTTGTTACTTTTGTCTAGCGGCTGGTACGACCTGTCTGGCGGGTGGGACTGATAACATAAAGGACGCAATTTTCGCCCAGCACAAATATACAATCTTGAATAATTGCTTAAAATTTTTGTATTGTGATGACGACACCACCAGCTACTATAGTGAATTCTTAAAAAACATGGTTTTCTTTCTCTTTATAAATGCCTTTTACTTTTTTTTCGATTATTACATCAGGTTCCTATACCATAGCTCGCCACTGACTGCACGCAATGATTGTCCAGCTCTTTTATATAATAAATATTTGTAACACAATAAAAATGTTATGTGATTTTTGATTTTTAACGCGCTGAAATCGCATATCAAAATCTCTACATATATAAACCGAAAATATGATTTCATTAATAAAATTTCGTTTCACACTGTCAATTTTCAGAAATATAATATGGACGCAGTTTGTTGTTCTATATTTAAGAAAATATTATTGTAAAATAGATCTATAGCTGACGCTTTTTTTGCAATGTCATCCTTTTTTCGGGACATTAAAAGATCCTTTATGAAAAAAAAAAAATTTGTTTGCCAATAATACGTTACGCATGTTATATAGTTATATAGAAAATGCGATGTTTTATCCTGAAAATCTTGTTAAGAAATTTTTTGACAAAATTGTATCTTTCTTGAAATTATCTGATTTTTTAATAATAAACAAAATTAATAATTTTTATTTTGCAAAATAAACAAAATTTTATATCCTCTTCAGCTGCTTATTTCTTATGGTAAATATACTTTTATGAATTTTTCAAATTTCTAAAAAAATGTTTAAAGATTAAAATTCAAATTATTGTCATAAAAACCTCAAGTATATGACAAAATGTGTCTCATCTTTAAATAAAAAACAAACGTTTCAGTGAGGCATAATTTGAAGTATTTGAAAATCTCAGACCAACATTTGTCTCATCTTTAATAAAAAATCATTTGAATGAGGCCGCACATGTAAAAATTCTTTCATCCAAGATTATCCTTAATATCGCTATAGATACGCATAAAATGTAGTTTACTTAACAAATTGTTCCATCAAAAGGATATTTTATTGCAGATATTGTTGCATAACAATCAAAAATCATATAATGACAAAAACCAACTTTGTCAATAAATTAATCTTTCTTTTGATGCAATGGCTTATCAAAAAATCAATATTGGTGGGCTCTACAATATCTCTGATGCTAAAACCTAAAATCATTTTTTCAGCTAACACAATATTAAAGACCTTAAAAAAGAATATGTTCGTCTATTTTACCTTTTATATTGTGGTCACAGAAAGGTAAATAAAATGTTTTTTTTTTCGAAAATGTGTAAAACAAATTATATGCATCAAAAATTTTAATCTCGTAGAGGTGTTGAGGCGGCACGTCTCAAACCGCATATTATATATACAAGCGAACATATATTATTAAAAAAAAAGACTTTGGGATAAAGGACATTATGTTTTCAAAAATTACATAAGGATAAATTTATACTAATTTATAATATTCAATATAAATTACCTATTGATCAAGACCACACATGCGAATAATATAAAGTTTTTGAAACGATTTTACATTTTTCAGTTTTTTTTTAAACGTACGATTTTTGTACAGAAAAAACGATTAAAAATATCCTTTTTTCTTTGAAAATAATATAATAAATCTGATAAACAAATACCAAATATTTTTAATCCCACAATAATAAATCAAATATACAATAAAATTTGAATACTATTTTATATGCAAGCCCATCACTAAATTATTTAGTAGCCTAGCCCTACGATAGTGAATGCAAATAATTTCTGCAATATTTATCCCTATATCTGGTTTGCAGCATACACATAGAAAATGTAATTATCAATCAGATCTATACTAATAATAAAGGAAAAAGTCCACCACACATATTCGATAAATAAAAATAAATAAAATAACTAGACTCAAACAATATATAGAGAAAAAAAACGAGATAAAAGGTCACTAGTCCCCTTTTGAGGTCAAGTTGTATATTATATAGAATTTTTGTCATCTCCAATTTCAATAATAATTTTTCCATGGACATTTTTCTATTTTTAAAGCAATACCAGCTGCGTGCTTCTGAATGTTGGTAGGTCTAATGTGCAATTAAAACAAATATTCGCAATGTTATTTTTACATAAAATTTATATTTTTGGACAAATTCAATTCTTTATTAAAAGCAGTGGCGAGCGGTGGATTTTTTCTGTTGGCAGTAGAAGTCATTATCATAAAAGGCTTTATATGAAGCAACAATCAGATTATCATTATTATTTACTAATTTAAATGGTAAATCATTTGGCTGACATGTACAATTCCACCTTCACTCCCTCTTGAATCCTCTTTAAAGTCTGTAGGAGGGGTTAAAGAATTTATTAGAAGAACAAACATATTTGCCAGACTGAACGCTGAACGGGGGACGATACACTAAGATCCTTAGAACTAAACTTTGCCGCCCTTAGCATCAAGACCTTTCATTTTATATCACACAACCCCTATAAATGTTTATATTTCGATATTTTTTACACCGAAAAAGCCCCTCCCATTTTAAAAGGGGTGTGCTTTCCCATAAATTGACACTACACAAATTTTGAGTTTACCCATCTTTCCATTCTGTAAACTCCTCAAAAAAAAAAACGTTGATCAGCAGGGGAGACCTCCTCTTACTTCCCCGAAAGGTGGTGAATCCTACACTTTAGCTAAATATTTTAAATAAATAAAAAAAATAAGATTGATTCGACCCTCCACGGCGGAGAATCGGAGTAATTTCAGAAAGAAAATTGCGGTTTTCTTGTCAGGGTTCTGACATTGCCTGATTTGAGTTTTTTTGTATAATTTTGGTTCGATTTAATAATTTTTTTAAGGTGACAAAAACATGAAAATACGTTGTTGATCCCACCCCTTTGACGTGGAAGGTCGAGTCTACCTATTTTTTTTAAATTGAAAGTATTTTAGAAATACCTTTTACATGATACCAACCATTTCTCATTCCTACGCCTCCTTTCTTCTTGATTTGTATAGAACATGCCCTACTCCGCAGCCCAGCAGTGTCGAATCTATTCCTACTATTTTTAGGCTCGTTGGTATGTTAAATACCTCTAATTAGATACCGAACAACATTTTTGCTGAACTTTATAAACCCTCCTGAAAAACATATTTTTTCTGTTTTTTTTTTACCAAACTTTTAAACCATTTCCTTCTCCCAAGGAGGGCCTTATCGTTGTTATAATGCGTTTGAGTGTCTGAAAGTAGGTTTCTGTTAGGGTCTGCCGACTGGGCTCAATACAACTAAACCCGAATTCCATTTATTTGAAAACTATTGAACATTTCTTAAAATTTTAAAGTTTTTTCCCGAAAATATTTCAAATTTACAAAATTTCTCACAGAAATCGTCAAATATCATTAAATTGATCGATTTATATATAAATTTTGTTTGAACATTGAAATTTTACAAATCTTTAAATTTTTAGTAAATTTTTTTTCAAAAAATCATTAATAGGATTTGATCTAATATATTTCTTTTAACTGTCAGAGGAAGTTCCCTAGTCACTGCAAAGAATCCAGGTCGCATTTTATTATAAGTTTCTGAAACGACGACCGAATTTCCGATAGATTTTTTCAAGTTCATCTAAATTATATTTCTATCTAAGAATTATACAATTGAAAGAAAGAAAATATTCTCTATGGTGTGAAAGACCAAACACACGCAAAACTAGCTTTTGCTGCTACGTCCTTTACTATATAGACAATAGACATCCCGCCACTGATATATATTCTCATAGGATATGTTCGCATACATTCATAAAGTTAATATGCAAAAATTCGAAATAAATTTTCATTTGTCGCATTCATACAATATTACATTTTGCATTAAATAATTGCATTGCCACGCGACAATAACCCAAAAAAAAATCTCCTTATTTTTGATGTGAAAATTGTGTAATTTTCAAAAATAAAGCTAATGAATTTTGATCATAAATATCTAAAGTCTATAAACCTTTTTGTATATTGCACCAAAATTTCTTTTCCTATATTTGATAATTTATGCATAAAGTAAATTTGATTTTCGGTTTTATGCGAGAGCGATAAAAATAAAAATTGATTTTTATAACTTTATGGAACTAATTTTTATTTAAGTTTTGGTAAACTAGAAATTGAATATTTTGTTTGATTATGATGATGGGGTTTATTATAGAATAGATTTTTTATACGGGTTTTATAAATTATATAACTGGAAAAGGGTATTTTATATAAAGGTTGGTATTTTTCCTATTTATCAGGGTTAAGTATTTGTATACTAAATAATTGATTAAACAAATTGTTAGCATGTTGTTTTATTTCAAAATTAATTTATTCAAATTTAATAACTAATTGCCGTATATACATTATAATATTGTGAGTTAAACAGCCACGCATGCTTTTGGCAGGCTTTGAATAATAAATTTGTTTATTTGTCTCGTGTTCAATACATAAACTAAATAATTTATTCAAAATTGATAATAATCAATTTAATTATGACGAGTAATCATGATAGGTCAAAATTTGTATTTTTTTTGTACTAATTTTTAGATCATATATAGACATTTAGCAACTTCTTGCTAGTCTAATATTGATTAAAGATAATCAACAGCTGTATATTCGTATGTATACTTCAAGTAGTTGTTGTGTTTTTAAAATAAAAAATAATTTAAAATAAACCTGTATGTGGTTGAAGCTTAACCTTTTTAAAACTACGAAGCACCACACAAAGAGGAGACGACGATAATAGAAAATATTTTATAATATTTTTATATCTCATTTTCTCTCAGGATACATCATATAGATCTATATCTATTTTTGTCCTTTTTTGTGTTTAAAATCACAATCGTGACTTAATTTTTCATTTCTCATTTTTAATTTTTATTCGAGTTTAAAATTTTACAAAGGATATACTAAGTAAAAAAATATTTTAATTTATATACAAACATGTAGCAGAGAACATTTGTGGATGCCCTATGCTCCCCTGTCTAGGAGTAAAGGACAAGATGATAATGATGATGATGATGATGATGATGATTATGATATGTGGCAGACACACATTATGACATAATTGATAATGGCCATTTTACATTTTGTTCTGTGTGATGTTGCATTTATAAACTGCTTAAGCTGAATTTTTCTCACCTCGAGACGAAAGTATCGCATGAGATGAGTGAGAAATAACTGTTTATCTTACAGTTTAATTTCTATAACTGATTCAGTTATAAATTGAATATGGAACAACGAATTTTAAAATGCTTCCCTATACAGAAAGTTTTCACGCTTCGTGTCTGATATACATTTTTTTTATTAATTTCAATTTGACATTACAAGCTTATTATTTCCCGATTTATATGGAACTGCACAGTTAGCTTTGCATCATTGTTAGCTATAAAATATTAATTTAATTTTTTTATAAAAAAAAATTAAATAAAAGTGCAAAACCCCACAGTTCATTTCTTTAATTTTTAAATTGCATACCATCCAGCTATGGGTATACCTACACTTAATGTGCATTCATATAAATTAAATCAATTCTCATGCATCAAAATATTCTTGCACTTCCTGAATCTCATTTGTTGTTATATTATAGGTATGTCTATTATATATTCTCTATTTTTATGTGTGCAAATCAAATAACAATTGTACATCACTCATAAAAAAATTATTAATTAAATTTTAATAAATGTGAGAATAGAAGAACACATAAAATTATAAAAAGATAATTAAAAAAAAAACTTCTAACTCTACATATTATATTTTATATGAGTAGGGAGTTTACTGAATGAAAGGTTAATGTTTTCTCCATCACAGAACCAAACACATATTTCCATATATATACAGAACATTTTCCATATATATTTCTTATATTAATTACATTATATAATAAAATGTATTTTTTCTACTGTTATCCATTTAAAATCTTAAAATCATCACATGAACATATTGTCACGTCTTAATATTATGTCTATAGTAAAATATAATAATAATAATAAAAATATTTCTTTCACAGAAAAATTTACTACCACATGAAATGTGTATAGGACGTATACCTTCAGTTTCAAATGAAATCTAAAAATCTGCTAAGCGAAACAAATTGGTTTTATAAAAAAAATTGTCGTTTTATTTTCAGTAATTTGAAATGTAAAATTATTATAATATAGTTAAAATGTAGTTACTTGTTTGTGTCTATCAAAAATATATCACTGCGAATTGCGGACTTTATGGAATAAGCATTTTTTGATATAATTATTTTCATATAAATAAAAAATCTATATACATATGAATTCTATGATTGTATTTTGCAAGTAAAGAATTTTTACTTCTTGCAATTTGAAAGTTCCCCACAAGGGATGCCAATTAGTAAGCAGATATTTTATACTTCTTGTAATTTGAAAGTAGATAAATTTCTCTATTTGCAAAGTTTTTTCGTTTATCGAGAATTTTTTTACCTTTAAATTACAAGTAGGAAAATATCTGCATACAAATTGGCATTCCTTGTGGGGAATTTCTCTACTTTCAAATTGTAAGAAGTTGAAAATCTTGAGAATTTGTTGTTATAACTATTTTCATCTAAACAAAAAATCTATATAAATAAGAATTGTATGATGATATTATGTAAGTTACAAATTTTTACTTCTTGCAATTTGAAAGTAGTTTGAAAGTTCCCCACAAGGGATGCCAATTTGTGAGCAGATATTTTTCTACTTCTTGTAATTTGAAAGTAGAGAAATTTCTCTGTTTATAATGTTTCTTCGCCTGTCGAGAAATTTTTCTATCTTTAAATTACAAGTAGGAAAATATCTACATACAAATTGGCATCCCTTGTGGGGAATTTCTCTACTATCAAATTGCAAGAAGTAAAATTTCTTGAGATTGACTTGAGACCTACATTTTTTTGCCGTTTTATGATAAGATTAAGAAAAACTAAATAAAAATCTGTGTCCGTCCGTCCAATATATACAATATATCAGGAACAAGAAAGTTTTACACCAGAAAATGGATTTGGCTAAATTTTTGTGAAGTTGAGTTTATAGTGATCTCATACTCTGGAATTAAGTCACAGGGGGAAGGGGTGCTCCCATACGATTTTTTTTAATTGTTGACAAATCTGACGAATATAGAGATAGTTTTTTAACCGTTGTCATATTTTTAGGTTTTTTTTGTCGACCCAGGCCATTATAATGTCTAAACTTGCTTTTTTTAAAATGGTGAAATAAAATTAATAAAATTAATTTCCTGTACAAAATACACACATTTAACCCCTCCGCCTCTGAAAGTAGGAGGCCGGGCGCCGCATACTCTCCGAACAAACGTTGTTAAGGGAAGACCCCTTACTATCTTACAAAGTTTGGGTAGGAATGTAGGATCCAAGAGGGGCTGATAATTCTATATATTTGCCAGGAATTGCTATTAAATGTTAGAATTAATAATAAAGAAGAAAATATATGTGTTTCAAGGGTGAATAGAAGAAGAGGTGTCTGTTATTTTTACTACTTGCTGACAAGCAAATTATGTGTTAAAATGTCTAAACTTTGAAAACAGCTACAAATATGATTTATATAAATCTTCATATTGTACACACATCTATTAAATTTAAATAACAATAATTATCCGCATATACGGTGATGATGACCTAGTGTGAAATGTGTATACGCTTTTTGATTTTATCATATATGTACGACAATAACGACATGTAATTACTATTATTCAGAAAAATTGTATTGTCTTTGAAAAAAATAGAAAAAATAATTTTTTACAACTAATAATTCAAACGACTAAACATTACCTCAAGCACACCACACCGCAGCTATAGATATAAAAGACCATCATCAAACCAATTACCTCTGTGCAGCAACTTCATAAACCAGTGGACAGTAAAACTACTTGAATTCTCTTAGCTTATATTTTCCGAAAACTATATACAATCTTTTTCATTGAGCGTTGTGCATAGATAAATCTAAAGTGATGTTCATCGCATAGAAAAATAGATTTTGTTGTTGTTGTCTTATTATTATGCGAATTATGATGATGAGTTTGGAACATTTATATGCGATTGATATCACATTTTTAATGTATAACGTTTTTCATAAAATAAATTCTTTGGTTTAACATTGAAAAAAAGAGTTTCTTCAAAGACCTTACCTTGCAATTGCTGCATTTTCTATTTTTTTTCTAATCTTTTTTAATCTAATCAAGTTTAGCGGGACGCGTAATTTTTTTCTTTTGAAATCATTTTCTTTTTATTATAAATTTTCTGATAAAACCATAAAATTAAAGGTATATTATTCGAGCAATGAAAGCATAGAAATTGTGCAACATTTTAATCTGCATATATACAATCTTGATCCGGTTAAAATCGTTAGTGAGATATTAGGTTTGTCGTATAGAAAAGTTTTTGGTTCAATAATTTTTGTTATCGAAGTGACTTACTATTATTCTATCTAAAACAATATATCACCTTAAGTTACTACTTAATTTTCTCTGAGCTGCAGATTAAAAGTCCTGGAAATAAATTTTCATTTTTATAAATTTTAACGCATTAATAAAATAAATTGTTATAAATAAAATCCATTCAATAATATTATGTAAAGTTTTTTTTTATGAGTTGTACTTTGAGATGTATATAAATTCAATATTTAGATAAAAGAACATATTTGAAACATACAAAATATGTAATAGTAATTCATTAAACATTCAATACAATAATTTTTACCTATTTGCTTATATATTCTATATATTACAGCAAATGCGTTTTACTTTACATAAATATAAATATATTAACAACAACAAGGAAAAATCGTCAAATAAGTCGTTTTTTTTTAAATTTAATCAGTGGCGAATTGACGATATTTAGTTTGATTTGAATTGAGAAGAAGATTCTTTGTATCGCATTTAAAACAAACTCTCAGAACTCATAGAAGACTAAAAATAAATTTATAATAATAAAATTAGTAGAAAATAATAAAGAAATTAATAATGATTTTGCATTAAATCACGCACTATAAGCAGAAACTGTATTACGTAAATATTTTAAAACAGGCTAATCGGTCTAATTCCAAGCAAAGCTATTCTCAAATAAATTAGAGCGGGTCGACCAGGGCAAAGCGTACCTTTCTTAACCCAGCCTTGAAAATTCTGTTTCCTTTAAAAAAATATTTATTTTCTAAAAACAAATAATCCATGAAGTAATCTAAGCACTTAAAACTCGTTTCGGGACTTACGTCCCATCATCAGTATGACTGAGAAACTCCATATTATTTAAAATATTTACGTGTTTCAAATCAACTGTCGAAAAAAGTAAAATTATTTTTAGCAACTGTATTATTTGGTAAATAAAAGATATTTTTTTTGTTCAGATTTTTTTAAAGATTATTAAAATTTAATTTTCCTGAGTTTAGTTTAATGTGATTTTAATTCCCAACTAAAACTTTACCATTTATTTCCATGCTGTCCAATCCGACCACTCGTCACTGACTAGATTGAATTAAATTATAATAATATACCAAACTGTATTTAACTGATCAATTGAACATTTTATATTGCAATAAGAAGCAACCAACCGTTTTTACATTATTTTATTTGCCTGCAGAAAAACGATTAAGAAAAGATTTTAATCAAATTAGTTGTATTTTGTATTTTATTATAAATAAATAAATTATCCTCTGTATTCGCGATTACTAACTTTAACTAACCATTTCAATTCGTAATATAATGGGTTAAAATTGCAGAAAGATGTACAAAAATTTACTATACAATAAAATATTGTGGACATGAGCTAGGGTATACAATATAATATACGTATAAATTTCTATACATTCTTTTTGAACTTTCATTTTTATTGCACTTTGCATGGTAAAATGGTAGTTAAGGCATCAGGTAATTTATTGCGCAGCTACCAAATTCTGACGTCACAAGTTCTTGCTTCATCAGAATCTTGTAATGATTTTGAAAAAAAAATTAAATTATTATATAAATACATAATTATACATACATACATACATACATACATACATACATACATACATACATACATACATACATACATACATACATACATACATAGATACAAAAATATTTTTTATTTCATACATTTTCAGCACCTGTAAGGTCATGCAGATGAAAAAACAGCTGTCAATAGTATCTTGATATATAAAATTCGAGAGAATATACACTTAAGCGCCTATGACCCCAGGCCCTAATGGAACCTCCCCCGAAAGGGGCCTCCCAGACTTCG
>JANSTW010045001.1:0-13624 GCA_027564275.1 Diadocidia ferruginosa
TCCGACTCAATCAAAGCATTTCAAAGTGGTTAGAGATGGAACCTAAGCACCTAGACGGCACTTTTATTTTATCCATCAGACTCAATCAAAGCATTCAAAGGTTAAAAATGGAACTTAATATCTTATCCCATACTTTACTAATACATAGTTTAAAGTGTAGATAGACTGCTAAAGTAATTGTTCAGACAAGACTATGCATTTTTAACTTATAGACTCTAAAATATCCTAAACTCAATTGTCAAAATTTTTTTGTACTTACAAAAATATATAAGTTAAAACAATTCAGCGACTTCCTTTTATTTTTATAAAGAATTCTTGTATTTTTTAATAACACAATTGGTTGTATTCATACTTTAGTGTTTTTAAGTATTACCAGATAAAGTTTTCTGCTAAAAAAACACAATTGCTTTTATAAATTTTTATGTAAGTTTTCCGTGGGCAAAACAACTCTAATTATATTAGAAATATAATTGAAAAAAATGAACTTAACAAGACAGAAATTTTTGCACATCTTCAATAATATTTTGTATTTAATTTTTAATCTTTAATTCTTAAAAATTAAAGATTTATAGGGTTTGTATAAATACTAAAAATTATATTAAATAATTATTTAGCTTTTAATAAATCTCGCAGTGAAGATCCCATATGGGAATCCATATAAATTTTTTAAATGATTCTTGAAATATTTTGAATTACTCCTACCCTACAATTTATTATAATTAAGGGAAACGTAGAACAAAAATATATATATATTTTATATGTAAGCTTATCGATAATCAACATTTCCAGCAACCACGATTATATTAGCAACATCAAAGTGATTTTAAAATTTGAATAGATTACTTACATTCTTTTTTATTTACGTTTGACATTTATAAGTAAAATACTATTTATAAATAAAAAATTTTACTAGCAAATATTATTATGTAATATAAATTTTGAATAATCAAAGCAATCCTAATTAAAAATTTGTTTTAAGGTATGGCTAAATGCATTCTATTTAATTAAGAAAACAACATGAAAACATCACTGGACGTATTTTCATGTCTAATCTTCTTTCTCTACAGCTCTAAACTATCGTTTGTTCTGCAATTACTTACAATTTATTTAGCCACATTTAAAAAAATTTTAAATTTCCGCTATACCGTATGTATAAATGCTAAATCGTCACAAGACCAAACGTTGTCTGAGTCGTTTGAGATTTCTCTTTGAATGTCATTTACTCAGCTGTTGACAGACAACGAAAGAAAGTTTGATAATGCACACGGAGACCGGGATAGTCTATAGTATATGTTGTGGTATTTCCTTAGCGAGTCTTTTTATTACCGAAATTCTTTGGGTATATTTCTTTTGTACTTTTTGTTCCTTGAACGAAAAAGAAATATTTGGACCCTTTTGCTTTCTACAAATATCTTTTAACATTATATTTGTTTTGTATTATTAAATGAATTGGTTACAACGATGATTTTAAGTATTTTGAATATTATTAAACTTTTAGGTCTTAATTTTCGTTATTTTTTTCTTTTTGAATGTTAACAAATTGTTTTATTTTTTAATAGCATATTCAAGTTATTAACTTAGTTAACTATAAATTAGCAATTTTTTATGTTAAGTTTTTTTTTAATTGCTATAATTATGCTATTTTTACGACTATAATTTATTTAACTTTTTTTTAGTTTAATGCGCTTTGTGTTTAAATAAACTTGTAACATCTATGGAACCACCAGCGGTAACTTCATGCAGCGTCAGTCATGTATCAGGACTCGTTGGCGGTAATCAGCACGTGAATAAGTAATTTTTCACAGAATAAAATTTTATTGAATGTTTTGATATTAACTTGTTTAATTAAATTTTAGACGTGAAATGCCAGTAGAATTTCTTCAAATTGATTCTCAGCTTAATTTTAATACTACCAATAGGCATTTTGAAGACTTGCCGGAAAATTTTTTGGAGACTATGAGTCCTCAACAAGCTGGTGGGCAATCTTCATCTCTATCTTCGATAAATCTTGGCAGTGGGCACCATGTTGTTAATTCTCAACTTGCCTCACTAACCAATTTGGGTGGAGATGGAGGGTCAGTTTTTTCTAATCTATTACAAATTTTTAGTAGATTTATTTCTATTAATATTTAGGATATAAATTTTAAGGTTTTTTAGGGGCTATGCGACACTTGTATCAATGCCTGCTTCATCACATTATGTCTCATCGTTAAAGATGGAAGCTATGGAGCATTTAAATCACAATACACAATTGCATTCTAATCTTGATAAGTCAACGTATTTTTTTTCACTTTTTGTGTTATTTTAGGAATTTTTGAATTAAATTTAGGTTTGGTAATGGTCCAGCAGGTCTACTTTCACCTTTACAGTTAGATGGCGGTAATCGCGATCAAAACTTGAGTTTAATTGGCGTTCATCGGCCAAATGGACGAACTAGTGAAATGTTGAGTGGTATTCGGCGTCCAGTTTCTTATATTAAAGTAACGTTTTACATTAATATTCCGATTTTGTTTTTATTTAACGTTTTTTAGGAGGAGATTGGTACAAATGATATGAATTTTCAAGGGGCTCAAGATTATGATTCTGGATTTTCATTACAGCAACCAACTCAACAAGATTTGGAGCGAATGGCAAATGCTGAAACACCCCCTGCACTGAGTAATATTGAGATAGCATCGTCTATTTTAGCTTCACTGGCTGATGATTCGGTATTTCTTTTATCTAATTTTTGTACATGATGTAAAATAAATTAGCTTTGTCTTTAGTTACAAACTTATGAAGAAACCATTGAAAATAAAATTTGATTAAAGCGATATCCAAATTTACTTTAAAAAAAATTTCATGTTATAAAATTTTAGCCAACTTCTCCGAATCACCAAGACAATTCTGGTCATTTTGTTCATCATATGTCTCAACAACACATGCAACAACATCAAATGGTTCAACATCATCAGCAACAAAGTCGGCAGAATATGATGCCAAGTAATAAAACAAATATGAACAAAGTGAAGTCTGATCCTAATTCGATGGATAGTGGAAAAGGCCTCGATTTTCCTAGCACTTCACAAGGCAGTGGAAGCTCTGCTCATCAATTGCGATTTGGTGTTGGTCCGATGGGTCCTGGTGCAGGTTGATAATTTACTTAATTTTTTACCTATAGCCTTAATTCGAACATAAGTTTAAAATAATTTTTTTTGAGAGCATTCTAATTAATGTTATTTGAGGTGTTCCACGAGCTACATATTCTACCTCTGACACAACAGATCCATTAAATGCAGAAATAGATGATGACATTTACATTGATACGAAGGATTTATGCAAGAGAGTTGCTTATGAATTGAAGCAACATTCTATTCCTCAAGCAATTTTTGCTGAACGTATTTTGTGTCGTAGTCAAGGAACTCTATCGGATTTATTGCGGAATCCTAAACCATGGAATCGGCTTAAGTCGGGGCGGGAAACTTTTCGTAGGATGTTTAATTGGTTACAGCAGCCACTACATATTCGCTTAAGTATTCTTGACATGTACAAGGGTATGTTTTAATTTTTTGAATTTTCTAATTATTTGACATTTGTTTAGGTCCTATGGGTACTTCAGCTATTGCTCCTCCAACACCTGCACAAAATGCGCGGCATCATACTCGAGCAAATATTACGTCAAATACAGACGAAAATGGGCATCCTCATCCAAAACGTCCTCGTCTTGTTTTTACAGATATTCAAAAGCGGACTTTGCAGGTTAATAAATCTAATTTTTTAAACAATTATGCATTTATAATTGGTTTAATCAATCAGTTTAATTTAAGGCAATTTTTAAAGAGACGCAAAGACCTAGTCGGGAAATGCAGCAAACAATTGCTGAACATTTATGTTTGGATATGTCTACTGTATCAAATTTTTTTATGAATGCTAGGCGACGCTCGCGTAATGGAAGCGCCAACGGTGATGAACCAGCTCCCTATCAGCAGGTTGATGCTTGATAGATTTGTAAATGTGTTGACTGATTGTTAATATTTTCTTACAGTTTTTATGCTTGTTTTTCATCAGAGTGCTATTATTATTATCTTTTACTTTTATATACTGTACAGATTGAGACACTTTTGTTATTTGAATAAAGAACTATTGATTGTAATTGCACCGTTCTTTTATTATTTTTTTCTTTAAAATAGACCAGCTAATTCTTATTCTACTTTTTCACTTTGCCTGCTATTTTTAGGAAGTATGTGTTAACATGAATACGGTGATGAGTAATACTATAAGTGGAGATTATTTTCTTGAAGAGCTTTAGAAGAAGTAGAAAAAATTCAATAACTAAATATAAAAACTGTTAACAAAAATTTGGCATGTAATATTATAAGAAAGTCTGGAGAAAAGCAAGTAAAAAAAAAATATATCAATAAAAAACGAAAAAGGAAACTTATCACATCAAATTTGATAGTAATTTTTATTCTATTTTCATTTTTAACATTTTCAGCGCAGCTTTATTCCTGTTCCAATAGGTTCTATTATATTTAAACTTTTGTTTTTTTTGATGATCTAGGTTATGTTGTGCATTTTTAATAAGATTTTATTATAGGTTAGACAAATAACACCCCCTCCCGACTCTCCTCCACAAAGGGCTTACACTTCATCTGGCTCAGGGGCTTTGGAAAATGATCATGGAACTGGAAATTCTACCAATAACAACATCAGAAGTCGTCAAACTTTTAAGTCTAGCGTTTCATTTAATTCGCCTTCTCATCATCACAACTCGAACCAGCAGCAACAACATCATCAGAATCAAGATGTTCCACCGCACCATCAACAGCAGCATGATATGTCTGTCCATCATATTGAAGAAACTGTAGATGAGGTTGTAGGACGTAGTACCGTTTATTCATCTCAATTTCATTCAGGTACTAGTTCCCCTGACATTAGTCGAGGTCAATCTTCTTTGTGGAATAATAATGATAACGATGAAAGCTCTTTAGATGGACAAAATTTGTCGCCTGAAGCACCTATTGTAAGCATTACTTTTAAAGAATTTGTATATCTCTAATTTTATATTTTTGTAAGTATAATTGACATAAAGTTAAGTTGTTGAGATGATTTTATTGTTTGTTTTTTTATACTATGTCGAATGATCAATATGATTAAATATTTTAGTATTTTATTTGAATTACATAATCCTATAAATATTTTAGAAAGAACAACATAGTTTGTCATCGGGTTCTGCGGCAACTCGAAACATTGCCGTATCGGGCAACAAAACAATAACTGTGAAAGTGGAACATCAGGGTGCGCAAAACCAGAATGATTTGTCTTCTACGGATAATGTTTCGCTACACCAACGCAGCGTAACTACTTGTGAGGAAGAAGAGGATCAGTCAGAACATTATGTAGCGAAAAATGATTTAAGCGACGACGTTATAAGTGAAGAAGGAGATTGGGAAAAAAAAAACCGAGTGACTAAGAATAGCAGCGAGAATAATGCAAATGCTCCAACCGCTCCTGGCACACCAATTAAGGATGAGGAAAATGGTAGGATGGATGGAAATATAAGTCAATTAGAAAATACAAAAGATGATTTAAACAAGCTGGAAGAAAAAATGTCTCTAAATAATGTAACAGTTTCTAAATAAAGTGCAGTTTTATTTTTATTCTATTTTTACTCTTATTGTACTACTATTTTTTGGTAATGATTTATTTTGGGAGAAACGAAATTAATTATATCTTGAATATAATTGATCTCAATCATAGTTGTCTTACAATTGCCAGCGTTTGAGAAACAGCATGTATACAAAGAACTGGGAGCTTAAAGGTATTTTAAGAATTACATTTCTTGAGCTCAGGGTTTTTTGTGTATGAATAGAAAACTTTTTATTAAAAAGTATTTTTATAATTAATAGTGGCGTAGGCAAGCTTTTTCTTATTTTAAAACCAAACAAAGTGGTCACGGATTTTTAACCACCTTTGAATTGAGTTTTTTAATTTTTAGCTTTGCACATTATAGTTTGAGATTGTTCATTCCTTTAAAAATGTGTCTTTGCATTAAATATTTCTTAAAATTTGAGCTCAATATATCTTATAACTGGTGTTTTCAAGGACAATCCTTATACGTATTAAATTTTATTCGTGTAAATAAAATTTACATATTAAAGATTTTTGTTTTTGCAATTTATTGAGCGCAATAATTTATGTTATTTTTAAGTCTTTTTTTTCTTTAGAAATATCTCGTAAAGCAAAGTTTTATTTTTATGAATAAATTTTAGATTTTACCAAATTTTTAAAGACGTTGATAAATATAGATTACTAAACTAAAGTACTTTAAATTGTTATATTTTTTAAAGAATTACTACTTTAAAATAGCATATCAGTTTTAAGGTTTGAAATTTAGTTTATAATTTTTACTTTGAATCCTTGAAAATTGATTGTAAACTGATATTCTTATAAGCACAAAACTTTAATAAATTAGTTTAGGATCGTTAATTAAAAGTTTAAAATTAAAATGAAGTGACAGCGCTAATTGTAATTGCAATGAATAAACAGTTTTGTAATAGTTTTATGTTTGTGATGAAACTTTTTAAATTTTTTGCTTATTATTAGCGGCATTTTTTGTTAACAATTATAAATTTATTTTGTCTTAGTCGCTTGACACGACAAACGTATATTGTAAGTAATATTTTTATGTAGCTTCGGAAAGTTTTAATTTTTTTGCCCAAATTTGATAATTTTATTATAATATCTTGTTGTCTTGTTGAGTACTAGAATTTTATTGCTGTTTCTTATTTACAAAGTAATTAGGAGTTGAAATTTAATGAGAAATTGTAGAGTTTACGCCAATAAACTATTTTTTAAATAAGGGTTTGAAGAAAAATAATCTGGAAATTGATCTGGCATTTGATTGGGTTAAATGAGCCTAAAATTTAACTTTTGTTGAATTGGGGTTTTATATTGTGGCAATAGATATTAATTGGAATTTTATATGGCGAATTATTTTATCTACTTTATAAATAGTTGTTAAAATGTATTATAATTTTACAAACCAAAGCTTATGATTTCAGATTGATATAAAGCTTAAAGGTTACTAAAATTGTTTTTAAAAGGACTTAATATACCAGTATTGCTTGATTAATTTGCAGTGTGGGGATGTTATTCATTATATATTGCTATATGAAAATTGTCTTTGTTTGTGGTGGGACAAACTTTCTTGCCATTATTTTATTATACTATTATGATTATTATCGTTTAATTTGAAAATTGTAATTTTTACTTTGTTTTTTAAATTTTAGAATTTTATGATGTTATTAATACCACTTATTATTCGCTATATTTTTTTGATTTGATGTTATAAATGAAATATTCTTTGATTACAGCAAAAAACATTTTTAAATGGTACGGTGTTATGTAAAAAGTAATTAGATTGTAACGATAAGAAAATTCAGTAGAAAAAGGCGCAAGAAAGCATGAAATTAACATTTAAAGTGTTATCTATAAAAAATTTGTTACTCTATACGAACTTTGTGTTGAAAAAGTTGGGCGCCCAAGTTTTGACTTCATAAATCTTTTAAAAAGTTTTTCAGAGAGTTTTAAATTGTAACTACATAAATTTTGATTTGCTATTCAGATTGAAATTTATTGTCCAAACTCAGTATTACACACCCAATAATGTGCGTGCAATATATTCAAAAATATAATTATCTTATGCGGGATCCTTACCTAGTTATTTACCTACAGCGCATAATTGTCTGCTAAATTTAAAAATATAATAAGGTTGTTTTCTGATTACTGAGTAAAATCTTTACTTAAAATTTAATAAAACAAGGTATATTAAATTTCATATTAAAATATAAAATGAAATTGAAAATAACTGATTAAATTATTTTTCTCTCAATTTATTTCAAATGATGGTTTTTGTAGTGGTCAAAGAATTTATTACATTATTAGTAAAAAATTTTTAAAATAAACCTTAACATAAACTATGCAAAAGTCCTAAGTAATAGAAAGTATTTTACTAACTCCCAATCTCATTTGTTAAGCTGGTCAATTTTTAACTTCACAATGTAATGTGTAAAAAGCTATTTTCTACAGATTTTTTCTAGAAAAATTTTAACTAAAGTACATTTGTAAATATTTATTTTGTGCAAAATAAGGCTTGTTTCTTACACAACAGAAAAATTTCTACTGGTCAAGTAGGTTTATATTTGTTTTTTCTAAAGCTTTCGTTAAATTTTTTAAAATATGTTCTTTAATTTATTCCTTAATTTGTTTAACCACATTTCTAAATAATTAATAAAGTATTTATCGTTTACACAACTTAGTAAAATTTCAAAGGTTGTAAAGTTTTTAGATTAGCAAACTTTATTTATTGATTTTTAGCCAAAAAACTTTTTTTAGTGTTTAATATATTATTTATTTTTAATGTAAAATTTGAAGAAAATGAACGTTTGTAATATTAAAGCGTGCTAATTAAGACCCATTAATCTTATGTTAAACAATTTATAAAATAAATGACCGTTTCGGTTATATTGATTTTTTTTAGCTAGTCATATAAAAAGATGAGGAAGGCGTCAAAGTCTATCGTTAATAAGTTTAAGCGCTAATATCTGCCGCTAGCTGCCATACAGCTTGTATGAAGGTCACAAATCAATTATAACCTTTAAATCTAAAACACATTTTAGTGTTCCTAATTAATCTTTGTGCCTACGTAAAGTAGTACTTTGTACAAGTTAAAAATGGGAACTCTTAAATTTAATTTGTTCTTTAACACAGTTTAAAAGTCTATGTGGAATAAAAAAAATTAATATATACATGTGATGGAACTTAATATTATTTGTTTAAATCTTTCTATATTTTTTTACTCTAAAAAGACTATACATAGATTTAGTAAAAACATAGTTTATTGTTAAAACATTGAAAATCGTTTTGATTAGACAATTTCAAAGCACTCTTAAAAAATTAATTTGTTAAAGAAGATTTTTTTGCTGCTAACCACTTGTTGTTGCATTTACTGATAACATAAACAACTAAAGAACAACCAGTTGTCGTATTTTTCAAAACACTTAGTTTCACGTTCCTCAAACGATAATTTATTGACCAAAGAAAGGACTATTAATCATCTTTTAGATTTAAAAATGGTTGTGCTATTTTAATTTTTTTGCAAATTGTATTAGTTCATTCTTTTATTATTATTAGAGTTTTATTATTTATTTATTTTCATTGTAATATTATTACTTTTTCTAGTACTTCAATCTATATTTGTTTAAAAAGTTAGCTTAAAATGTATTCAAAAACACTTCTGCCGTTAATTGTAACTTTAATTTTTGTGCAAACTATTGCAATAAAATGGGAAAACCAGGTTAGTTAATATACTGATTTAATAAAAAAATTTTCTAAAAAATAAGGGTGAAAGACATTAAAAAATTTTTACAAATTTAAATAAAAATCGAACAAAGGCGAAAAAAAGCATTTATTACTTTCATTTGAAGTCATTTTAAAAATATTATAGTTAATTCGAAGAACTAGTGGAGGGTGCAATGTACCATCTGACTTTTGGTGCGATAGTTATGAACTGGCACAACGATGCAATGTTTTATCACAATGCGAGCATTTGCAGAGAGATCGAAGACCAATTAATGTGACATTAATGTATGAAGCATTTTGTCCTTATTGTCAACGATTTATTACCAATCATCTTGGCAATTTATATAATCAATATCGTAATCAAGTTGAGTTTGAATTAGTGCCATGGGGAAACAGTATTTTACTTAAAGTGTGTTTAAATTTATTTTTGATAAAATTTAAGTTTATACAACTTGTTAAAAATTTTTAAATTAACCTCAACAATTACCAAAGACGATCAAACACACCAAAAATAAATATAAAACAATATTTTTACAGTTAAAAAAAGTTTAATGACTTATTAATACATAAGAAAAAAAAATAATGGTGTATAATGGTGAATCCGTTGTTTTCAAACACTTGAATTCAAAATATAAAGAAAATTCTGCATAACCAAAAAAAAACTATTATAAAGAAGCGCAATACCTCATTTTCAAGAATAATTTTACAAAAGAGGTCAAAAATTGTTATGGTCAATTTTTCACAAATTTGGCCCCTTCGAAGAACTTTTTTAACAACTCCATTGTCAAAAACATGCCCATTTTATATGCAATTAGTTTTAAACAATATAAAATAAAGATAGTTGGGTTTTAATTAAATATATTGTTTATATCACTAGAAAAAAAAACAATTTCTATTTTTTATGTTGATAAGCTAAAATAATTTTTTATTTACACTTGATATTATTTTTATTTCTTATTTGCAGTTTTAAAATTTAATGTATAGGATCCAATATATAATTTAACTTAAGAATAATTTAGGAAAAATTAAAATTTTTTTAACTATTACAAAACTACAACTTTTTTTAAAACATATAAGCCTTTCTTAAACTCAAATTTATTGCCTATAGAACGGAACATTTTCATGCAATCATGGCGCAATAGAATGTGATGCTCATAGGCTTATGAGCTGTGCTATATCAAAAGTCAATAAGGATCAGGCCATTCCATTTATCGTATGTCTGGAACGTCAATTATCTACCCGTCAAACTGTTGAACAATCATTCCATCATTGTGCTGGATTTATTCGCACCTTTTATCGACAAATAAAGTTCGTATCTTATTTTAAACAAAACTTTTAAAACAAAAAATAAAAAAAATTCGGACTGAATATTGAAAAAGTCTATTATTTTTTTTATAAACTTTCAAATTTTGTAGATATAACATTTGTTTTTGCACTTGAATTCATAAAGATTGTACATCCTTAAAATAATTTTATCTTAATTTATATAATTCAATGTACTTTTGTTTCCAGAAAGTGTTATACATCAGACAATGGAGTCCAACTGCAACGTGAAGCAGCGTATCGCACAATGAATGCTAAGCCAAACCAAATTATTGAAGTACCCTATATTCTCATCAATAATTATAGTCCAAACACAGACGCAAACGCAATAAACATTATTTCACTTAATTATTTAATTCAAAAGTGGATTAATTCAAGGCGAAAATAAAAACAAGCTAGATGCCAAAACATCTTTAAAAATCCGTTTTTTTAATGCTCAATATTGTGTACTATTATAAAGCTGGTCTTCCAACATCAACCTTACTTTTACCAAAAAAATGATATTAGTATTAAAATATTTGAAACTTTATGCACTAAATTGTTTTGCAAAAAGTAATAAATATGAAGTATATTTTTTTTCATAAAAAATAAAGAAAAATGTTTTTCATAAAAAAATTATACCTATTTTTTCAAGATTATTAATCATGTTAAAGTAAGTTGAGTCATTTAATTGTTCTTTTGTTCAACATTAATTTCAACTTTATAAGAAAATATTTTATAAATATTTTTGTCTTAAACTATAAATACTGCGTAATCAACTCTTACAGTTAATACAACTAAACTTTTAAACTGATAAAAAAATATTGTTAAGTCGAAAGTAGCTAAAAAAATCGTAATAAATAAAACAGTAAAAAAAATTATAGGCAAGCAGGATATAAAAAAAAATATACTTGATATGCAAAAATTTTAAAAAAATAATACCAAATCAAATAAATAGCAATTATAGTCTTAAAAGCTTGTTAACGTTTTTGGCTCTCTTCAAATTTCGTTATAAGTTCTACAGATTTTGCCCAAAGTGCATCTTGCAAATTTAAATTATGTGCTACAGATTTTTGTAAATTTTTTTCGTCATCCCAACAGTCTTCATAGTATTTGCCGCTTTCCTATAAAAAAATAATGTAAATTAATAAACTAATTATAAAGAAAAAAATTGAATATTGAATTGTGTAAAGCAACAAAATAACTAACAAAAGTTTCATTCAAAATAAGTATGAAAAAAATATTTTACCCCTTCTACATCGAGAGATGCAGCACAATAAACTGTTGTCGCCGCACCTTGACTTATAGATTTACCAAAAGGTTTTATGACCGCAGTCACTACTTTAGAAAGAAAACCATATGAACGTGAAATTTCTAAAAAAACAAGCCTAACGACAAAAAAATTAAACAATATCATAAAAATTAATAATAACTAATTTCCAAAAGCCAATGACAAAATTATCACATTTATAAAAAAATAATCATAAAGTAAACTAACTAGTTGCAATAAGTGAGCCAGGATGAAGAACGTAAGTATGAATTCCGCTTTTTTCAAATTCCTCACGATGTAATTTTAGTGCCGTAAGAATATTGCAAAGTTTTGAATAGCCATAAAGTCTAATAGCAAATTCATTGCCATCTGCTTTTGGAATAAGTTTTGCAAGTTGAGCATCTACAGTTGCACTCGAATCAATCTAAAAGGCATAATATAATACGTAAATAAAAATAAAGTTGACAACAAATATTACAAACTTGTAAACTAGTTGTATTAAAAAAATGTATGCATCAATAATTTAAAGATGTAAAAAAATTACTGCAGCTTTTGTGTGCCAATTTGACGACACAATTACTACTCGACTAGGCGCACTTTCACGCAATTTATCAAGTAAAAGATACATTAAGTAAAATTGTCCAAGATGATTAATACCAAAAGTCGATTCATAACCGTCAATAGTTGACTTTTGTAAAGGACAATAAACACCTGCATTCAGGATTAACACATGTAAAGGCCTTAAAATTTTATTTTTGTTAATAAACAATGGAAAGGTATGTTATAAATAAAATTCTTCTAGCGTCAAATAATTTTTAATTCAAGTTAGAGAAAAACTAACCATCCCTTCAAAATAAACTCAGCAGCACCTGCTTTGACCGATTGCAGAGAAGAAAAGTCGATATTAAGAATGTCAATATTGCGTTTATCTGTTTCTTCATAAATGCTATTTCTCACCTCTTCAGATGCTATAATATTTCGATTAGCCATAACAACATGTGCCCCACGTAGCGCCAAAGCACGTGCTGTCTCTTTACCAATTCCCGTTGTTGTTCCAGTAACCAAATAAGTCTTCTCACTAAGATCAAGATCTTTTAAGACCTAAAAATTGAGTAAAAAAATATTAAAAAAAAATCTCAAATTTCTCAATTTTTTTTTATTAATCTTTACTCTGTTTCTGTTGTCCTAAATAATTCTTCAAATTAATCTTACAAATAAATACGTCTCTTAAAAAACATAAAATAAATTTAAAAAATAAAGTACATCAAACGCGGTAACTTTTGCTCCATATTTTCGGTGATATTGGGGTTCAGTATTTTGTGTTGTTTTTGGCAAGGAAGATTTCTGAGCAGTGTCATTTTTCGTATTTAATTCTGTCGACATTTTATCAATAAATACAAATTATAATTTATTAGTTTTTTTATTTCTTGTAACTTCTAAATATGATTAATGATTATAGTTATTCTTATAAAAAAACAATTAGTTTATTGCAGTTAAAAAATAGAAATACAAATTATGATAAAAAAAAGCATATGATTACATCAAAAATCTTTTTTTATTGCTTACATAACCCCTATTACTACACCATTATAGATTAAATTCAATACACTAATAAAAAATGTAATAAATACAAGAAAAAAAACAGACTGCAATTTGTTAGAAAAATTTTAAATAAATATATCCTTTAAAACAATACAAAAAACATCAACA
>JANSTW010045012.1:0-24199 GCA_027564275.1 Diadocidia ferruginosa
GATCTAATCGGAAACAAATGCAGTGACACACGGGTTCTCACAAACGTGGTATCAAAACGGCAGTTTATGCTAATTGTTGCTATTGCCACTTGAACCAACCAACCAACCAACCCCCTTGAATAAAATTATCTTTAATAAACGATATAATAATAATTCCATAAATCCAAATTTATAATGAACTATTAATGTATGCGAGGCTAATTCAAAAAATATGCTATTCACATGTTATGAGTTATGACTTATGATGTGTTGAAAAAATTGATGTAATTGTAAGAAGCCAAGACTCCGTGGCGTTGAACATTGTTGCAGGCAGTCAAAAATATTTTTAGGTGTCCTATATATGCTCCTGATGCGTATAAGAGAAAGGCACAAGATTATGATTTTATGTAATTTGCATGATTTTTAGTCGGATGGATGCGTCTGTTACAAAAATCCTCGCACTTATTTATATTAAATATTTTAATATGGAACGCTGCTACTAAAACTAAGTTACAAAACTATATAAAGAAAATGCAAATTTGTCAAATCTGATAGAAGTCATTTAATGGAATGACGTAGAATATGTATTTCTTATAAACAGCGTTATGTCTTATAAAGTCGTTTAATATAATATAGAAGACACTTTTTACTAGTTATTACATAGAAAGTTGTTTTTTGTTTCACTTGTTTAAATATTTCATATATATAATAATATGTTAGTTTATGCATGCAAGGATTCACATTTAGAATAAAAGTGAATAAACTTTAGAATTTAGTGCAAATAGAATTTTACTATAATTAGAATATATATTTATAGAGAAAATGCATATTTAAATAATTCTTTTATTAGTTGAATATATAGGTTAGATTCAATGTCAAAATATAAAGATTGAGTATAAAACTGGTAAATATATTGAAAAACTTTATGTATTGTGCAGCAAAAATATTTAATGAAATTTAAAATAACAATACCAGATCACCAAAAATTTTTGCATTATAAATTTATAAACCACCGCATTTATCTTGCATTTTCAAAAGCGAATATAATAAGAAAACTAAAAACGTTTTTTTGTTATTTGATCTTTTTATTTATATGGCATATGTATTAATTTTTCTCAATTTTAAGGACTTAATAGAAAGCATGATTTTCGAGTAACGTTTGGAGTTGTTTTCTACCACTAGAGTCAAATAAGTTCGGACGGTTTGATATATTGATATTTTTCTAATATCGATATATCGATATTTAAATTTCGATTTTTTTTTTCAATGTATAATAAGGATTTTCCAATAAGAGGTGTTATTTTGTATTATAAAGTACACCGAGAAATTAAATTAAGTAATAAATATTTACTTAAATTGTTGTTGTTATCGTATAATAGATGACTGTGACCCTAAAAACAACAACAAACATACTAAAATACGATGTTGATGCTTTAACTCAATAGATGGTTTTTCAAAGTGATATTACTATTCTATGTCGGTTTCTATTAAAAATTAAATTTGATCGTGTGGACGTAAAAAAACGTAGCGGCAAAACAGTCGTGTCGACATATTTATATTTTTAATATCTTTGATAAAACAAATTGGTAAAAGAACAGTTTTTAGTTTTTACGGAATTATAAGCTTAAATTATTGTAAACTTTATATAGATATTAAAAAAATTTACCAACTACTTTCCTGCAACCATATAAATTTAAATTTAGACGTTCGAAATCGTCCATGCAAAAGTAATTGATTAAATTTCCAATTTCCATCAATTTTAAGTTCTTAAATTATAAGTAAATTGTTTTTTTTTTTTTGGTTTGGGTATCGGCATTAAATTTAATTCTATATAAAACTAAGCTTTTGATACAAAATTTATAATCTTGTTTTTATTTTCCTTTTTCAATTCAAGCTACATTTAAGGATTATAAAGATTAAATTTATTATCTATATATACATATATTACAGACTATTGAAACTTTTGAAGTATACACTTTTCTTATTAATTTATTAAAAAAAAAATATTAAAAGCAATGATGTTATCTCAAGTACATTTCGAGGAATATAACTGCGCATAAAGGAGCTTCCAAACAAAACAAAAAATACACAAAGTTAAAGGATGTAGATGAATTGCTTTTATAGATAATATTATATAGAACCACAGAGAGAAAAAATTGCGATAAAATCAATCTTTTTTAACTACACAGAATTATTATAAATTTACTACTAAATTTAAAAATCAGTGACTTTATTCTGTTGATTTTACATTATTTAGAATTCAACATTTTGTGTTGTTAAACATTCAACCCTTTCGTTACAATTACAAATTTTTCTGCCTGTGTATATATATATACTTAATAATTGACTGTTCGTGTATACTTCTATAAATATTTTAGTAAAAAAACAAAAATTACTAAAATATTGTTAAAATTTCTTGGAAAATTATTAATAATTTATACAATATCAATAATTTTAGCCATTTTTTAATTTTAATATTATTTTTAAATTGAATATATACATTATACACGTTACAAATATTATAGGATATCTGCCTTATTATTATTATTCCTTGTATTTAATTATGTAAAGGTTTGAGTGTTTATACCACAGATATAGGTAGTATACAAACGCCTTTCTTTATATCAATAATAAAATTCTAAAAATAATAATTCCAAAAAAATTTATATTAGGCTAGAATAAGCCTTTTCAAGTATAGAAACAAAAATAATATTTTAGGTATAGTATAGGTTTTTGCAAATATAGAATGAGTTTATTCCGCAGTTTAATAACCCAAATTAATAATAATTTTGTTTATATTTACAGAGTCCAAAATTTGCTCCACCCATTGAATTTGTTGATCCAGCTGCACTTAGCCCACCAGAAGGATACAAAGATGGCGGTTCATTGGCAGCTTTGGGTGGTGCATTGGGTGGTCATGTATTTGGTGCACAACATATGCAGCAATTGCAAGTTATACAAAGATTACAAGCACAACGAGCTGCTATGTTAGCAGCCAGAGCATCGAATGGTCAAGTCGGTCAACCAACACAAACAACAGCTGCAACTCTGCAAGCCAAAAACCCGGTACAATCATCTCCAACAGATCCATCTAATGAAGAGGCTGTATGTACCGAATGCGCAGAATGTGCTGCATGTGCAGCCAAACAAATACAAGATGAAGGTAAAATTGTCGTTAAAAATCAATATCAATATATTCTGTTTATTTTACTTTACAAAAGCAGCAGATTTTGTTTCACCATCATCGGAAGAACCACTAGAACTGCCACATGTTGCTTTGGTACCAATTCAGACAAGCTCGCCAGAGCGCTTTATAACATCACAGAAAGAAATTATCGCCGGAGAAGAACGACCGAAATTCCTACTCATCAAACAATTGCAAGAAGCTCAGGGTAAAAAAAGATTTTTTTTATAAAATTTCAATATACTAATTTTATTTTAATTAATAGAACGTCGAAATAATCGAGATGCGACTGAAAAACCGGCATTACCAATCAAACAAGGCAAAGAACAGGCCGCAGCCGTTGCAGCTGCGGCCTTATCTGCAACATCTACTGCACCAACAGTTCCGAAAAATTTAAAATCTACTGAAATTTCGTTGGAAAAAGATAATGAGAATAGTAGTGTGGCTGATCGGACCGCATATCTGAATAGTGTTAATGAAGTAAATTCAACCGGACTATCGAGCGGATTATCGACTGCTGCTCAGATATCTGGCATTTTGAAGGGTGGCAAATTGTGGAAGAGTGAATTGACACAGGTAGAATATTGACAAACCGGGCAAGATAGACGATAGCTAAAGATTTTTTTTTATTTTTTTAGTATGAAGAATCGAACAATACAACTTCGGATGATGAAAGTTCAAAGCGTTCGGTACGTTTTACCGATAATCCAAAGGACGATTCGGATGATACGATAAAAAATCGTGATATTTGTGATGGCCAAGCACAAAATGAACAAAACGAAGATGATGTGCAAAATTTGGAAATTGTACAAATGAAAAAGCACTCAAGCATATTTCATAATGCCCTTCGACCCAATTCGGCTGTACGTCAATTGTTTCCAACGGCCGGCAAACCACCGTTGCCAACAAGTACGGGCGATTCGTCAACACTAACACACGAAGCATTGCGGGCTTTTGAGGAGGCCAAACGAACTCACTTAAATACGACTATTGTGCATAACGATACTGAAACCGATACGATACGTCGTACAATTGAAAGAAATGCACTTCGACGATCGCTTATTAAATACGAACCAAAGTAAATATTGTTCTAAACAAAATTTTATTAAAACAGAAAGAGAGATTTTTAATTTTTATATATTTTTCCCAATTTCTAGGAAAAAACAACAACGAACGGACACTTCATTAGAAGAACGAATACGTCGATTAACGTGTGACGTTGACGATCCTGTTAATAATTCCGAAACGGAATCCGTACAAAATGCTTACAACATAACAACGTTAGAGCGTCGTGACAGCCCAGCCGGTGAAGAGAATCCTCAACAACCGAAATACAATACCGATAAGAATTTTTCACCAAGTTCTTCAGCCTCCAGTTCATCAAGTGGCTCAACGTCGGCTTATCGTAAAATTACCGATATTTTCAATCGAGATCGTAAGCAGGAACGTATTCCTGAAGCTGATGAAAATCCTGTCGTCATTATTCCACAGGTAACATTTTGTCAAATGAATTTAGTTGCATATTTATTTCAAAATATATTTTTAGCAATTGCAAGAATGTCGTTGCCCAGCTGCACCAGATCTAGGTATCGGCATCCAAATGCCGGCTGTTCATACACAAATTCATCAAACGCCACCACGTCAACACGAAACAAGGCGACAATTTTTATCAACTCTCGCTCCACTCACATCATGTGTAGTGGGCCAACGAGATGATTTGTCATATTATACATTAGCACCGGGTGAACGTACATCAACCGCTAGTTCACAATGCTCAGAATATTCTTTAGGAGATATTGAAGCTGTGCTACATCAAAATAACGATGAAATCAAAAAGGTCGCACCGGATGTGATTGCTGGTACACCGGGTCAAGAACAGGATGAATTAGCCGCTTTTGCATTACAAGAATCGGTAAGAACGGACAGACTAAAGAAGCGATACAGTGCCGAGGCTTCAGCATCCGCACCCAACTCTAATGCTGGATCGGATGATGATGAACAAAATGATTACGGTTTCAATAAAAGACCATCGGTACGAGGAATTAAACCAAGATTTAGTTCAACAAATGAAATATTAAATCAAATGCAAGCACAACTTTCGACACCAACACATCCTCAAGCACAAGTAAATTTGTGCCATTTTTATATAAATTATCTTTATTCATATTTGTTTAAATTCAGGTTCAAATACAAATCCATTCAAATACATTACCGAAACTTCACAACCATACTTTACAAGTGGCCACAAAATCTCAACCAATTCAGCTTCAACCTCAACAAATGGCACAACCTCTTACAAATCCACAAAATCAAGCTCAACAGCATGTAGCCGCTTGGAATTATTATCATGAGCAACAGCAGCAGCAGCAACAACAACAACGAAACACCTCAATGATTCAAGCAAATTCTAATTCCAATTATTATCAACATATACCGGTCCATGCTCGTCACAGTTTTCATGGGCACGAAGAAGAAACTGTTTATCAGAATTGTCAAAGTGTAGCTATGGAACAACATTACGGTCATACATATGCCCGTAGTCCAACTAGGCGTCCCGAATCTCCACCGCCACTACGAAACTACCATCAAACCATGGTACTAATTCCATACAATTCCGAATCGTATGCACACTTTTCAACAAATGAACAAGTTCCTGCGGGTGGTCAACAATATCGACGACACAACGTTTTAGAATATCAACAGGTTTGTGGACCTTACAAACTATTAATGAATCAAATTAATGTTTTCTTTAATTTCTAGGTAACTCAACAGACAATTCGTGTTCCAATGGGTTATCCACTTCCAGGCATGCAGCTGCATGTTGTGGCCGGACGTGATAGTTCTGCTGCTGAACAATATGCACAGTATGCTCGACATCAACAGCATCAGCAAGTGACTGCCCGCGGAGGATATCCGTCATATGCTACGACAGAAAAGTCTTCTGTTAAGTTTACTGAACGCGGTGTACCAGAGGGTGCGGCAAGTGTAACCCAAAATGATGCTAATAATTTGATGTCAGCAGCCGCTATAAATAGTAGCCACGATGGACAACCACAGCAGAATAGTCTGAACAATAATATTACCAATAATTCACAAACAGTGACTGCAATATCAACACCAGGTGCCGTATATTATGCAATGAATGTTTGACCCAGGGACTAGATTTTAGCGGTTTAGTTTGAAACCTGATGGGCCTGTTGAATATAATACGAGTTTTAACTAAAGGTATTTATACAAAACATCCCAAATTCCCAACATTTCAATTTTATCTGGAGATTTTTAGACTTAAACTTTTAACTCTCATCTGTTTATTCTATTGAC
This sequence comes from Diadocidia ferruginosa, assembly GCA_027564275.1. Taxonomy (NCBI): domain Eukaryota; kingdom Metazoa; phylum Arthropoda; class Insecta; order Diptera; family Diadocidiidae; genus Diadocidia; species Diadocidia ferruginosa. Next base: position 6,485 of record JANSTW010045012.1, read on the forward strand.
CAATATAAATGTAATCCATAGAAAAAATCAAATATTTCCGGCAACCTTGAGGAAAACTATAAAAAATCCTAGAAATTAAAATTTTCAGAATCAGGATTTCCTCCATATTTTTGATTGGATGAAAGCCATATTGACAAAGTTAATTTTTTTAGTAATAAAATAATTGGTATAAAGCTAAATAAATAAATTTATTGGACTTACCGAGAAGGTTAGGCTCATCCATTGAAATTATTATCACTAATTTAATTTTTTAATTTTTTTTAAACCCAGACTGCAAAAAATAACCGAAAAACGCGCACTTTATTTTGATTTTTGCTTCCACACTTTACGCCATTTTGGTTTTCGAAAATATTTTCGAAAAAAATGTGAATGCATATTTTTCGTATGGAATTCGGTGTTCACACTGAGTCACAAATTTTGTGCAAAAGAATTATATAGTAATATTATCTATTATTTTGTATTTATTCTAGATTTTAGTGGTCAATTTTTAATATTTTTGAGATTATAAATCATATCATTTTATTTTGAATCTGTTAACGATAATAATAATTTATTACTACAACCCGATAGGGTCTTGGGATAAACTAGCGAGCCTTGATGTATTAGTAGAAATTTGTCTAATGCGAGTGGACAACTGTGTCGATATTTTAGGTACCAGCCAATCAGCGCTTGTACTGTACAAATTTTTGTTGTAAATTCGGGTTGGCCACTCGCACTTACTACCATAAGGACTAGCTAGGATAAACCATTATCACTGTTTAATCTTATTACTGGATTCTTTCATAGCAAACCGTTTTTAATGTGGAATGTTGTCAGCATGCGGCAATCTGATAAACATATATTTTAATTATTTCTTTTTGTCAAAAATTTAATATTAATATAATAAGACTGTTAAGTAAAATATATGTTATTTGTTTTTTGTTATAAAATTCGTTTATTTTTTTTTTATTTCTTAAGAAAATCTGAAAAGGTATAGTAACGTTTTATTTTAAAAATATTAATTTTTATTTGAAGTTTTATGCAAGAAATATTATTTTTTTTTTGTTAATTTATACGTAGACATAAAAAATATTATATGAGAAATATAAAATATAAAAAACTCAAATTTTTTAAAATATATTTCTATTAAAATATTATTTTAAAACAAACATATATTGTAATTACAAAATCAAGTACTATATACCATTATCACACTAGTTTTATTAATATTTCTTTTAAATAAAATATTTATAAACGGCAGTTACAATATAATAATATTATGTATACATAGACTTTGATCAATTTCCTTAAAAAACATTTCTCGTGTTCTCTTTTATAAAAAAATATTCAAAAATTACGAGAAAAATAATAAAAGCTGGTCCTTCCAAATGCGAGTGAGACCGTCTAAATAAAAAGGGTATATTACGGTATTTATATTAGATATATAGTTAAAATAAATAATAAATTATAAAACAGTAAAATTGAGACCACCAAAAATAAAAAAATATATATAATAGTGCCAAAGAAATACTGAAATTAATTGATAAGAGAATAAAAATTAAAAAAAATATTTTTGTTAACAAATAAATAAAATCAAATGTATTTAATAAATATTGTATTCACATTTTGTGAAATTGCATTTTTATGTGCAGGCCTAATTAATATAATACTGACCATTTTTTCCAACAAATATGTATTATTATTCCATAATAGGTTTGTGTAATTTTAGTAGAATAAAAATTTAACGATTTATTGTAAGAGTTCATATTATATAGATAAAATATTGTTGAAAAAAAGTAAAACGAAAATAAAATTTCGTAAAAAATAAATTTAAATTTGTTTGTTTTTGAGTTACAGTACTTTGTTCCATTTCTATTCAATTACGTTTAAAGAGAAAATCTATTCTATTGCGTTTTATTTTGTTAAAACTTTTTAATACCAATTTTTAACAACCCAAAACTTGTTTTTAAAACATTTTCATTATAAAACAAAAACATCAGGTTTATAAAATTGTTCTATAACCAAATAAATAAACCAAGTTTTAAAAGCAAATACTTTTTGATACAAAATTATAATATTAACACAATATGATAATATGAATTCTGTATAATATATTATAATTATTATATATAATTTCAAATAATATATTATATGTTAATAAAATTATAGGGTCTGAGTACACATGTAATAAATTAGTATCTCTTTAAAATAAAATTACAAAAAATGTAGTTATTAATTAAAAAATTATATTAAAAATTAAATTTAAAAAATATTTAAAATTGTAAAAAATTAAAAAGAATTTAAATGTTACGAACAAAAAACAAATTGAAAATTACTACAAATAAACAAAAAATTGTAAATTGATACACACAATGTAAAAAAATGTGTAAGAAAAATATTTCAAAATTGCATTAAAAATATTAAATATAGTTATATATAAAAAAGTCTTAGGAAAGATTAAAACATATTAAAAACAAAATTTAGAAAAACAATATTATTACAACAAAATATATTATTTTATATATAAACAAAAATATTTTCATAAGAGAAAACTAAAAATCAAATTAATTTTTAATTTATCCACAGCGTAAGAAACTATATATTTACCATATAAAAATTAAGATAAATTATGGTACATTTAAACCAAAATTATATTCGAAGAAAAAACATGTAGATACAATAATATTATATCGAATTCAAACAAAATTAAAAAAGTTTAATGTTTTATTTTTATTATTATATTTTGTTAATATTTAATCTTAATATATGTTAATTTATTTAATACAAATGCTAAAATTAAAATAAAGTATATACACAACAATATTGTTTTTTTAATTCTTCAACTACGAGGTTATATTTTCTTACATTTATAATGGTTCGGTTATAAATGCTTATATGATTAACCTTATATTGATGATATCATATAGGAACCTATAGTTTTAAGTGGATTTCGAACCACTCGGCCAGAATTCAAATCACTATTGAAAAGCTACAACACAAATCTTTTTTGTGAAAAACATCTGTGAGTGCCGCCAACAGGATTCGAACCCCGAACCTACGATTTACATACTATACTCGGCGGCAATAATACCACACGGCTATAGCATTGGTACACAATAAATTGTTCTATAGAAACACCACATTAACCTCGTTTTGTTTCGAATTTTTTATACCAATCCGGAAGTTGATCCTGGCTTATTAGCAACACTTCATATCTAAATGCTCGGATCGGTCCTGATTTGTCGAATTATTTTCGAATTAAATGTGTAGCCATTGGTTCGATTTTTTGCCAAACCAAAATTTGGATTAGTTGATAAAGTCCTGTTTTATCTTTCTGTATCATCATATATAGTGGATTTTGCCAAATTTAGCTCGTTTACTATAGCTCTAATAGTAGAATTAACATTTTGAAAACATTGCAAATTATTTTTTTTTTTGTACAATTTCTTCTTCATTAGCCATGATGAACTGTATTGACGAAATATGTTTTAATAAATTGCATATTTATCATGATTGTATCTTATGATAAACAATCAAAAACAATATTGTTTGGGCAGCAAACAAAAGGAGTTGCGATTAGAAATATGATTCCAGATTTCATCGAATACAGTCTATATATACTTTTATTGATATAAATAAATTATATTATTTGAACTAAATAACATGATTGAAAATTAAAACTATAATATTATTAATTTTTATGCATAACTTTATCTATATGTACAATAAATGCAATGCAGGTTAACATTGGACGGCTAACTTTTATAATAAATTTATTTAATATAAATAAAAGAGAGTAAAGTATATGTACATTGTACATACATCTCGTATATATTAACATTTGAAATAATAATTTATAAACTAAGAAACATATTTTATTACGCCACAGGGTTTCAATAAAGTTATTCATTAATTATATAAATTAGACAAAGATTAACACTTTATTTATAATAATAATATTAATTAGATTGAAATAAAACTAATAATTGCCTATTTGAGTTTTTGACGATAATTCATCAATTAAGATGGTGATGTCTCGCTGTATGGAATATAATTTTCGTCACGAAAATTATATGTAAAGATGTTTCTGTAGTACATTTTCACGATTGTTTAATCATATTATTTGAGCATATACGAGAAATAAAAATATCTCAAAAATACAGTTGTAGAGTAAGATATGTTCATATATGCTTATGAGACCTAATATTTAAATATATACATTTCTTAGATGATTTTCACTAAAAAACTTAAAAAAATGTTGATAAATATTAAATTTTATAATAATGACTATTTATCCAATTAACACCCTGTTTAATAGTGGTTTGTAATTGTGCTATTTAATGTCTCCTATGTACACATTACACATGTTATACAAACATATTGGAAAAACCGCTCACATATCTTAACATCAACAACAACAACAGCTAAAAAGCATAAAGTTATTAAATTGGTTTAACCAAGTTTTACAATTATTTATATCTTAAGATTTTCATTCAAAATAAGAAATTTCTTCTTTAAACTTCTCTTAGCAAAATGTATAACACATTCAAGTTTGTAATTTACAGAGATTAGAGTAAAAAGCAGTTGTTAGTTGGACACATTGCACATATATGCGAAATTTTAATATTTTCAAAAAATCATCTTTGCCATATGCACGCATATAGTATCAACAGTGAAATAGAAGGGAAAACATCTCAGCTCTTGATAAATTAGAAGAACTAAAAATGTGAAAATTTATATGTCTGAAAACTGGATAGAAAATTAAATTTTATATAGAGTGTTATAATGTGTGCGGTGGACAGGTCAGCACCATCTTCACATATTTAATTTTATTCGGTCTTATAGTACATAATTAAAACGACAATTTTATTATAATGATAGTGAAAATTGTAATATGGGGTTTCTTTATATAGTTCGCCATAAATCCGCATAAATAAGTGAGATTTATTATAATTTATTCAAATGTAATTAAATTAAAATGGAAATCGTAAATAATTGTTATAATTTGTTTTTAAATTAAAAAATGCAGTAAATGAAAATTTTATTATAAAATTATTGATAAAATTTAATTTAAAAAAAAAAGTTATATGAACAATGCGGGAAATTTTCAAATGCGTTTAGTGCGTTTTCACTTGGAACCATGGCAAAAAGGTGGTTCTGAATTATCAACGCCGTGTTCATCGCCCTCTTTACTTGTCATCACTGCCTCTGTGCACCGTAGACAACGTTCGATTGACATTGACGACGTACCAAATATTGATTTATTGTCGGAAAAATCGAGACAAAAACGATTAGATAAGAAATCAAAGTGGCGTTATCCTCAAATGATTAAGAGACTAGCGATATTGTGTAGCGATGTTATTGCTAAAAATGTTTGTTTTATATTCGAATAGTTTTGAATAGTTTTTAAACCATTTTCTTTTTTTTCATTTTCAGCCACAAACATTTACGTTGGCGCCAGGCGAAGGTAGCCTGCGGCCGCGTCAAGATTTGGGCAGCAGTGGCGTTGAAGATATGACACAACTAGAAGATCTTCATGAGGCATCATTGTTATGGAATTTGCGTCTACGCTATGATCGTGGACTTATCTACACATTTGCTGGCAGTATTTTGATTGCCGTAAATCCGTATAAAATGTTTCCAGATTCATATGGATTGGAAATAGCCAAACAATATGCTGGTAAACCACTGGGCACATTGCCACCACATCTTTTTGCAATCGGTGCTGCAGCTCATGCATCGCTACCATCACCACAAGTGGTTGTTATATCTGGTGAATCTGGGTCGGGCAAAACAGAATCCACAAAATTAGTTATGCAATATTTAGCAGCAGTTGTACCGGGCGGTGGTAGTGCTTCGGCTGTAATAACCGAACAAATTCTTGAAGCTGCACCGTTGTTGGAGGCGTTCGGTAATGCTAGGACAGCTCGTAACGATAATAGTTCTAGATTTGGGAAGTATTTGGAGGTATTTTTCAAACAAGGTGCTATTGTTGGGGCTAAAATTACGCAATATCTGTTGGAAAAATCGCGTATAGTTACCCAGGCTCCTGGCGAGAGAAATTATCACGTTTTTTATGAATTACTCGGTGGACTTTCCGAGGCAGATCGTACAAAATATGGGCTTTTAGATGCTGATAAATATTTTTATCTTAATCAAGGTGGATCAGATTGTGCACCCGGTAGAGTTGATTGGGGTTCATTGCAAGGTGCAATGCAAGTGTTGGGCGTTACAGAAGTTGAACAAGAAGGAATCGTCCGAGTGTTGGCATCAGTTTTGCATTTGGGCAATGTTTATTTCCATAGGCGACAATTACGACACGGACAGGAAGGTGTTGAGGTTGGTTCTGACGCTGAAATAAAATGGGCTGCCCATTTATTGCATATACCAGCAGAAGGTTTACATTTATCATTGACGACACGAGTAACAGAAGCCCGTGCCGAACGATTACACACACCGCTTGGCATTGATCAGGCATTAGATGCTCGTGATGCTTTTGCAAAGGTTTTATATTCGGGACTTTTTAATTGGTAATTTGTGTTAATTCAATAAATTATTTGATTTATCTAAATTTCAATTAATATTTTAGGTTGGTCTCCCGCATCAACTCAATCGTACACAAAGGTGGCACTCACGATGCTCATCGCATATCTATTTTGGACATATTTGGATTTGAAGATTTGGCCGAAAATAGCTTCGAACAACTTTGCATAAATTATGCAAACGAAAACCTACAACTTTATTTCAATAAACATGTTTTTAAATTGGAACAAGCCGAATATGCACGCGAACGGTTGGAATGGAATCCGTTAGCATGGGAAGATAATCTGCCAGTGATTCATTTATTGGCAAAGAAACCAGTTGGCATTTTTCATTTATTGGATGATGAGTCTAACTTTCCGCGTGCCAGTGATTTGAGTTTTCTAGAGAAATGTCATTATAATCATGCTTTAAACGAAATCTATTCAAGACCCAGAATAGGAGCCCAAGAATTCGGTATAACGCATTATGCCGGACAAGTGTGGTATTGTGTAGAGGGATTTTTGGAGAAAAATCGTGATGCACTACGACCGGACGTTCTGGAATTGTTGGGATCTAGTAAGCTGCCGTTAATAGGAGAAATGACCAGACAATTGCGTGCTCAACGAGACATTGGCAAAACAATGCCAAAAGGAACAAATGGTCGATTTGTAACAATGAAACCAAGAACACCAACAGTTGCGGCAAGATTTTCTGATTCTCTACAACAATTGTTGCAATCGATGGCCAAATGTAACCCATGGTTTGTTCGGTGTATTAAGCCGAATAATGATAAACATGCTCTAAAAATGGATATGCCATGTGTTTTGCAACAGCTACGCTATTTGGGCATGTTGGACACGATACGGATCAGGCAAAAAGGTTACCCGGTTCGTTTACGTTTTCAACATTTCGTTGAACGTTATCGTCACATGATGCGAACACCATTGCCCCGTGGTACACCGTATCGGGAGTTGTGTCGTAGTGTTCTGGAAAATCTGACAAGAACAGGCATTGAAGGTCCTGATTTTCAATTGGGTGCTACCCGTGTTTTCTTACGTGAAGCACAACATCGAACACTAGAAAGTGGTCGTTCAGAGCGTTTGAGAAAAGCGGCTGTTGTCATTCAGAAAAATGTTCGGGGAATGATGGTGCGTAAAAATTTACAACGTAAAAAACGTGCAGCTGTTAAAATTCAATCAGTTTGGCGTGGTCATCATCAACAGCGTCGTTATAACAATTTGAAAAAGGGAACTGTTAAAATGCAAGCCCTATTCCGTGGACGTAGACAACGCAAACAATATAACAAATTGAAGTCAGAAATGAAACGAAGACGTGGTGTTGAAAAGGCACAACGAGAACGACAACAACAAAAATTGATAAAAGAACAAGAACGCAGTCACATCGTCCACTTGGATGTACCAGCTGAACTTGCATTTATGTTTTCCAAAATGGATGGCTGGACTCCGATACACGGAGATCGACATTTGGTCAAGGTAGTCGGCACAGTTCCCGGACCTCCGTCTGCCCAGGATCTACCAAATGATTTAGATCAATTTGCTTTTGGTAAATTTAGTTCTGTATATTGTAATGGTGTTAAGTTGGGACCACGTCGTGATCCCATCACAACGCCATTTCTTACTCGGGCTGCATCCCGAGATCAAGATTTTCAAGATTCTTTAGCTGTATTTAAATTACTGCTACGATGGTCGGGCGATTCAAATTTGGACAGTGCTAAAGAGAAAGCATTAGCCGATTACATTGTGCACAAGGGACTTTCTTCGAGAGGGTTGCGGGACGAAATATTGGTACAACAATGTAATCAAATCTATAGAGCCGACGAAGCAAACGCCCTGAAAATTTGGCAATTAATGGCACATTGTTTGTCGTCATTCCAACCGGGCTCAGCATTTAGTAAATATTTAATGAAGTTTATATCTGACAATGCTCCGATTTCGATAAAAGAAATTTTGCTGAAAAAATTACTTAGAACTGGTACTGGTACTCAAGCACCACCTTCACGTATTTTTCCACCATCTTGGCTTGAATGGCGTGCCTCATCGCGATTTTCTGATATTGCCATAGGCCTTACATTACCCGATGATGTTACACAAACTGTTGCCATTGATTCGTGGACTACGTGTGAAGAGGCCGCAGCATTGGCAATATCTTCATTGGGTATTCCAAATCAAGGATGGACTGTTGTTCTAGATGATTCTGGCCAAGTGACCGACTCATGTGGGCTGGATTTTGTTTTAGATTTAGTGGCAGAAAAGGAATTGTGCCCAGCCTTTCCGGCTGTTCGTAGTGATTTATTACGAGTTGGACGTAAAAATTCACGTATAACAATGTCAGCTGAACCAGAACCACAAAGTCCAAAAAGACCACAGGTTCCACCACCTGAACCACCACAAATCAAACAACGACAAGCTGTTGAACGAGAACATCGTTCGGTTGAACGTGAACAACGACACGAACGTGATAATCGTAAAGCAGAACGTGAACTTCCAATTCCAGAACCGATTGATAGTTTAGTGGAACGTGAATATAATCAACGAACTTTTGAAACAGCCACTCGTAAGACATCACATGATCTGTTGTCAAGAAGTTCAGCACTAAATGAACGATACTTTGAAACGGATAAGTCAAGATCAAGATCATTAGATGATCTGTTGGCTGGCGACAGTGGAAATGAAATAATTCCTCATATTCCCGAGCCATCTCAACCATTATCGAATTTAGGATTATCAGAAAGTCGTTTGAACGATCGGTATCATTCGTCCGAACGTTTAGCGCCGATGGTATCGAAAGATCCAGCGCCACGATATCAAAAATCTCAATATGCTGGACGCCGTTCAGCCGGCTCACATTCGAGTAAATATATGGAAAGATCTGAATATGCCACCAGATCATCGGCAATGTCTGACACAAGTGAAGCTCCCTCGTTGGCCAGTCACGTACGACGTGTTCGTGTACCATCACAAGCATCTGATGTTGATCAATTCTTAGATGAATTATTCAGTCCTGTGTTGGACGGTTCCTTGGATGAATTATCTGATGCACGATCTTTAGCGGCCAGTATACGTGGAGGTAGCAGTAGTCGTGGTGGTCTTGATGATTTTCTTGAAGCTCCCGATATGTTGGACGATGATTTGAATGATTTGAGAAGTGCAAATACTTTAACACGAGCCATTAAAGGTGGTGGTAGTAAAACGGAAGCAACAAAAGCTGGCACATCAACGGCTGCATTAGATCGAGAAGTTGAAGCTATCAATAATCCTTTGGAAGTATCATTGGATGAATATATTACAGGTACAGCAGCTAATATTAATATATATTTTTTTAACGTAATGTTTGCTTTTTAGATTTATTTCAACCGATTTTCGTAAATGATTCGCTACGACGATTAACCGAAAAATCCGAACTTGTCGATGCCATTAAGGGTGGCGGCACAACACACCATTCCGGCACAACAAATGGATTTGTTACATCACCGAAAAGTCCAATGAGTCCAAATCAAATTCACATGATGAATTCGCTACCGCAAGAAACATATTCAAGCATTCCGTCCGGAGCCGATTCACCACAATACCAACAACATATGCAACGTGCTTTCTTACAATCGGCAATGGTGCAAAATTTGCAAATTCAACAACAGCTCTTAGCTCAAAATCAAGCTTTACAATCACTATTGAGTCAACAACAGCAAGAAACAACTAGTCCAACACAGCAAAGTAGCCAGCCAACATCTCTAACAAAGCCATTACAAAGCCCGCAGAAAACATCGTCTGCACGTAAACAAAGTTTTAAATCACGCGTATCTTCTTCACCATTCTCTGAAATGGATCGTTATCGCAAAGCTTCGTCGGAAAGTAATGGATCTCACATTCCGCCACCACCACCACCCCCTATGCCTCCACCACTTGAATTTAAAGATCCGTCCGAGGCAAGACCATTTTTGGATCCATATGGACGTGCAAAAACCGTTCGTATTGGAAAGTGGAGATGGCCACCACCACAAGATGCCGCACTAAATGAGAGCGATGAAAATTTTATGCACTTTAAAATGAGACAAAATCAACGAAAAAATACACCACAGTCACAGGGCAGTGGCAGTGGTAGTTCACCGAACGGTTCATCGACAGCCGTCGAATGGGAAGAATTCGAAATAGAACCACCCAACACAACGGTAGCAATAAAAAATTCAAACCATCATCATCACAATAATAGCAATGGTAACAGCAACAATAATTTCTCCAATAATTATTTACAACGAAAATTCAGTCAGCCTGAACCAACAGCCCACATGGCAACAAAAGTGTCGAGAAGGAGTTTTGAAATCGGAGCCGATCGTCCGCCGCCCGGAAGTGTTGGTAAACTAAAACTCAGTTCAGAAATGCGTCAACGCTTAGAACAAGTAACAGCCGGTCACTCTGTTCGTTCGTCGACGAGCACAAAATCCGATTTAAGAGAACCTGCTAAATTGGAAGACGCTCGTAAAATGATGTTACAACAACAGCTGAGCGGAAATCTGTTGTCTGGCATGAATAATCATTCTGAAAGTCCAGTTCGATCACAAATTCAACGCATGGAAAGCGGTAAACGTCCGCCACCTCCACCATGGCCAGCTATGCTACCACCAGCACCATCGGTTCCGGCCCCACCTCCACCAATACGACCACCAAACAGTGTTCCACCAATGCCACCACCACCAGCTCCGATTGCACCGCCACATCAATACCAGCAACCACAATCGACGCCAGCATTTGTGCAACGTCAGGAACGAGATACATTTGGTGCACATCAAAATTGGAACGGGTCAGAGGTATCAAAGGATGGCTTTGATTCGTGGGGTCGAGCCGAAGCTGCCAAACTAGATATGGTCTACGAACAAAGTTATAAAAAAGAAATTATCGTTGAACGTGATCGATCCAGATCCCGCTCACGATCAAGAGATCGTGAAAATTTCTCGGAATCTGTATGGGATCGTAGCGAAGTCGAGGGACCACCGTCAAGTGGTAGTGATCGAGAACGATACAAGGAGCGAGAAAAGCGCGATCGAATATATGAAATGCGACAAGTTGAACGTGAGCGAGAAAGCAATAAAGTCTATAAGCCGCCTGTATTGAACAAACAAGACAATTATGAGCGAGAGAAAAAATATCAAAAAACACAACAAATCCAAGAAAGAGCCACATTTAAGACTCACATGGCTCAACGTATGGAACGTGAACGTAAAAATTCTGCTTCAACATTTGTTACACAAAATTCCGATAAAAATGATGAAGTCGATAAAGACGAATGGCCAACACCTATAATTCCGGCACCTGCACCTGTTCCACCCTCACTTAAATCCCCGGCAGCCGCTTGTCTAACATACAATAGAGTTCCATGGAAGTTGCGTGTTCGCAAAGAGGTATTTAGACCAAGCGAATCTGTTGGTCCGCCAGCTGCTTTAGACTTACTTTTCGCTCAAATAGCCGGTGATGTTTTTGGAACAACATCATGTTTACGTATTTCACCACAAGAAAAACGGGCTGCCTTCAATTTACTTGGCGGTCATGGAGTAACTGTGGACAATATGAAGGGACAAGTTAGAGCTATTGTTAAACGACATTTAATCGATATGTCACGCGGTTGGCCATTATATTTTGCACGTTTATTTATTGTCAGTGGTTCACCGCAAATACCCGAAGTTTCCATATTGGCTGTGTCGCACAGCGGTGTCTATTTAGCTAGACGCGATGCTGAACATATAACAGTGATAAGATCAGTGCCATTTGCAGATTTACAGGGTGCCGTAACATTACCGCGTCCGGCTGCTTTACAATTAAATTTAAAAAATGGAAATCGTATGACGCTACATGCACCAAGAGCGCCAGCTATCCAAACGATGGTTCAACAATACTGTCAAGAATACAGACAGGTGAGTGATTTCTTTATTTATTGTGCTTAATTCTTTAATTTAGACATTGACTATATACATTTCTCTAGAATGAATAATTTGCTCATACATTTTATTACTTTCATTTAATTGTTTGTTTTATATTCGGTTTTTCGCTTGCATCAGTTGAAATGTAGTTCACGTGTTTACAATATTATTAAGTATTATGCATTTTCTACATACAAGATTTTGTCTTAATTTATTGTACTCGAGACTAAATTATCTAATGAATGGACAGCAGACAGCATTGGATGTTTACGATGTTTTTTTAATTGGTAAAAATATAAATATTTATTGTGAGCCAATAAATTAGACATTATAATACGTTGCAATAGAAATTAAAATTCAAATTAAGAAAATAATTTGCAATTGAGGTTCGTCGTCTATACTCTTTCGATGATGTGTTTTAATAACAAAGGATTTTTTTTAAATAATCAAAATCTATTTACTTTCCCAGCATTTTTAGAACCTTGCTTTTTGTTTATACTAAAAAAATATTTAAAGTGGTTTAAAAAAATAATATACAAATCGTTATTTATAATTTGCTTTTAATCAAAATTGTGGCTATTATTAAAATCTCATTAAATTAATCGTATTAGATTTATTCATTATCATTAAAATTAAGAATTTTACTAAAAAATATTTACAAGTCAAAGTACATATTTTTGTCTAAAAACAGACTTGTAATAGAACATTAATAAAAAGTAAATTTTAATTTGATAAAAAATATTGTAAAATGTGTGCCCTGAAAATAATTATAGTGTAAATTGGACATAAGCTGAAAGAAACAACACATTCGGGCAAGGGATGAATATGCACTGTTTCAGATAAAAACAAAATTATTCTGACGTAATAAAGGCGCCTTGGTTTCTTTACAGTCATTGTTTTAATATTGTCATTTGTCGATCCCAATGACATGTACGATAACTCGGTTTTGTTCTTTTTCAGGCAAGCTGTTTAAAGATTCTTCAAATTATATCTATCTTAACTTATCAAAAATAAGCGTTAGTATTTCTAATAGAGATTAGATATCTACAGGGCTTTTAACTGACAAATTTTTGTGTTTTCTAATCTCTGAATATTTTTGTAAAAGAAAGTTCGCATATCCGATTTACGTCTGCCCAAATTAAATTATAAATTCCTTAAATGTTAATAAACTTTCGTATCTGACAGCTACAATCACCATAAATTATTAATTATATTTTCATCAAAATAGTAAATAATTTTTTTCAATAAATTTCGTAAAATGGAATTTCATTTTTATGTTATGGTTTTTTCTGCACATTTATTATTTATTATTTTATTTTTACAACCTATAATCATAATAATGAAAAAGTACGATATTAATATTATATAGTTAATAGAAAAACCATTTCGCTTAATTTTTATTAAATATATACTTTTTTATTGAACATTTATGGTTTTATAAACAATAATCACGATAAATTATAAATCAAAATAGCTCAAATAAAGGTAATAGATATAGGTACGCGTATACATAATAATAATTACAAAATGCAGAAAAAAACGCTATTCGCATATAAATTTAAAATTTAAAAATAATAAAGCTACGCTATTCGTATCAACAAATTAATTATCTCTCCTATTATACACTGAGGTGCAGTGGTGTTGAACCTTTTCTTCTATTTTTTAAATATATTAATATCTTAATTTGTTTTTGACTGAAAATTATTTTTGTATAAAAAAAATCGTTTGACCTATATAGACCTCGGAATATAACAGTATCATCATCATCGTGTCCTTTACTCCAAAGCGAGGGAGCATAGGGACCATTACCCTTTTTCTATCTGATACCATGGTTTTCATTGACGACTATAACTCTGACTATATCAAAGGTGGAGTGTTGTCAGCAACTCGCACTAAATATAACAGTATGACATCACTCAAAACTTATCCACACTGAAGTTGCTCAAAATCCTAATCAGTGTTTGAATTTTTTTAATCAAAATTTTAACAAAAAATAGAAGGGTTTCTTTTACTTAGAGAAGAGTCCCCAAAGGCGATACTATTGCATATTTTTTTTAGTTTTTTGAATCATAATTTTTATAAAGCAGGTAAATAGTAGGTTTGAGTCAACGTTAGTTTAATTTAACAACATTTTATATAAAGCACATCTTATCTCAATGACATTCTGTCTTGAAAAATTATTATAACAAATTATCTTTAAAAAAATGACACATAATTAAACCGTATTTTTAGAATTTCTTCTCGCTCCTCCCTTGCATTTGCTAAATATTCTTTTGCAATTTGTAAAATTTGTAAATTTTTTTTTTGCAATTTGAAAAATTTGTAAAATTAAAATAAATAACACACTCATTCTTTGTATGTCCCAAATTTGCATAATAAATAATTTAAAAAAAATATTATGGGTGACAAAATACTGTTTTTGTCGAAGTTTTATGTCCTGGGGTTTCGAATCTTTGTTAATTTTTTGAATTTGTAGGTATTTTAATTAATACCTTTCAAACATTTGTCATTTTTATTTTTCCTCTTTCAAATGATATAAAATAAAAAAGATAAAAAAAGTTGATCCGTGTACATTAGGTGCAAAACCCATGCTATGACTTATGATATTGAATAGATAATAAAATCTAAATGCAATATTAAATAATTTATTTTTATTTATATATAATTTGTCTATATACATTTGGTTATATATAGCATAATATAATCATAACAGCGAAACGCATTAAATTTGGACGTTTTTTTCTTCTTCTCGCAGTAAATAGAATTATAACAAAATATTTAGACCATATCGTCATTTGATAATTTTTATGGAGTTTTTTTCTATATAGGTTTTTTTCTGAACTGCGAAAGCCTATGTAAGTCTTGTGTCCGAAAAAATTGCATAATTTAAACAAAAAAAGTAAACCATTTTTGTAATTTAACATTGAAAATGTATGTTGAGATAATATATTGTTTTAATACAAAAAAGCATCTATCTGCGGTTGAATTAATATTATTGACAGATTCAATCAAACTTCTAATCAAAAGAACAAAAAAACTAAAATTCTGCAATTGTTATCATTCGCATCTTTGTTACATATGCGAATATTGCTGTAAATTATTCTTCAGCGAAATACTTGTTTCGAATTTTATTATCCATATCGACGGTAACTGGTTTTTTTCTTTCAATATTTTCTAAAGAACATTTTTATAAATATTCTGCAGACATTTACAACAAATATATATAGCTAATAATGCTATAAAGATGTAATATAATTATTTTGATTTTTTTTTTCATCTTATAAAACAATTTCGTTCGCAACAGATGGATAAAATATAGGTCAGTTATTTATATGAATGCATAATACTATCGCGCGTCTAAAAGTAGAGTTACATTTAATTCGCTGTGTTTATAACTTTGCTTGTATAAATCTTTGTTGGTACATCGGTCGTATCGTTGTCAGATTTATATTGAGGTTCGTTGTTTTGAGTCTTTTGATTTTATTGGTAGAAAATTGTATCCTAAAAAGCCTTTTAAGTTTCCTAATTTTTCAAAACTTATGTTAGCAAAATTATATTAAATAGTAATTTTGCAATCATAATAGGGTCCTTTACTCCAAAGCTATGAGCATAGAGACCATGTATTTTATTATATAATACTTAAATTCATAATCATAATTAAACCTTAATAACTTCTTAATGTTTGTTCCTAACCAGAATAATTTAAAATATATCTTTATAATTACTTATTTTATAAATAATAAATTACCAAATCCACCTAAACTTGATTCTTTTAGAAATACGCATATTTATAAATCTCATTGATAATAACATTAAACATACACACACACATTGCGGTATATACCGAGAGAGCTATACATATTTAGTTATATTACATGGATTCGCCTTACTACCAAATCTAACATATCCTACTTTACAAAAGGGCATAATGTTAAATATTTTATAAATATTTTTGAAAACAAATAAAAACGGTGACATGACATAAAACCCAAAAGTTTTAAAAAGCTTAAATTCCACGAAAATTTATTTATTGTTTGTATCTTCGCTAAAATCTGCTTTAAAACGATAAAATATCCATTCTAAAAATTATAAAGAAATCAATTGGTTTAGATATTGGCTGCTATAACGGGTTGGAAAATTCGAAAAAAGAGAAAAAAGCTTGTTAAAGCTTTTGGGTGATAGGTCATATCACCACCCGAAGACGTCACACCCAAAAGCTTTAACAAGCTTTTTTCTGTTTTTTTTTTAATTCTCAAACTTGTTTAATCGTTTTTAGCAGTTTTTAGCGAAGACACAAACAATAAATAAGTTTTCGTGTGATTTAGAAGCTGGTTAAAGCCTTTGGGTTTATATCGGGTCGCCCTTTGAAATGTTTTGATGAAATGAATACCAAACTCATAATTTTATCTTTTATTAAAGCCTCGTATATGACAAATGTACAAATTTAGAACTTTCTATTTATTTCTGTACTATATTTTTCCTATGTATCCCGTCTTTTTGTATGGAAGAGTTAAATTCTTGATACGCATGGTATATCCCATCTAGAATTTTCTATTTCTTGGTGGACTTTACAGTGCAGACGGACGCGCGGACAGACAATTTTTTTCGGATTAGAATTAAAAAAGAAGTAAAAAAAATATTTTTAATTTATTCTATTTTTCAAAATGTTATTGCGATTGTGTATATTGATGTTGATGACGCAGAAATTTTATTATAAAAGTTAGGATTACAACTAAATTTTTAATTTGATTTAGTATATTTGAAACAAATATGTCGGCTTAAATAAAAAATAAAATGATAAGGTTAGTATTAATTTCAACAAAACATTCGATTATACATATAGCCGATTAAAAAACATTGACGTTCTTAATACGCATTTAATGTTCGAAAAAAATATAATACGGATGGTTATGATCTATTTCACTTAACTGTCAGTGGAGTTCCTCAGAAACTCCGTAGATTGGGACGTAAGTCTAAAACAGTTTTCTAATTTGTGATAAATAGGTCGAATTTATTAAAATTCTCTAAACATTTTTAAAATGGTTTTTAAAATTCTTCAGTGCCACTCAACGAATTAGAAATATACATGGAAGTAACAATATAAAAATATTTGAAGCACTTTGTGCTTTTCTAAAATGGCCGAATAGAATAAAATACACTACACATTTTAAACAAAAATCATAGTAAGTATGTGTAAATATTGCTGTTTTAAAATGGAAAAAGTATGGAAAAGACTTTTCACTTCACCCCTCAAAAATACTTTATTTATGAACTAAGAGAGCATA
>JANSTW010045013.1:0-13623 GCA_027564275.1 Diadocidia ferruginosa
TTATCGTGTCGGAAAAAACATGAAAATAGGCATATTTTTACCCTGCTGGTTAAAAAGACCGCATACTATCCCCTTAACTGGGTCTAAGATTTTATACTTTTTAAACACTTCTTTTTGTGTTGCGTTTTCGCACCCGTAGGGCTTAATGGGTTAAGGGCAAGGTTTAGTAAAAATACGGGTGTTCACGGTGTGATGGACAAGATTTTTCGTATCCACGCTACAGATTTTGTTTCTATAAAAATAATTAATTAGATTGAAGTTTAATTTGTTCTTTAAAATAATTAGTTTTCCTAAACCGTTACACCTACAAATTTAGATGAGGAATATTAATTTCAAATTTGTTTCTTTTTGCGGTCGGTTTTTTATGATAATTTTCGTCTGTTTTGTAGGCTCCCTCCCGACCGAGGGAGAGATCACTTACGGAAATCATGGAACAAATTATTTCAAAAATTATGGGACATTTGTTCTAGTAGTTTCCCCCTCGCAAATTATCTTGCACGGTTCTAATCCAAGCGTCGAATTTAATTACAATCTACGTGAATAATGTGTCAACGATATTTAAAAAAAAAAACTGTATCGAAAGTGATAATGAAGACTTAAATATTGGACTTTATGTCATAAAACTGCAGATTTCTACAAAAAACAGTCGGTTTTCAGACAATTTCATAGTAACAGCAAAATTAAACTATAGTCAGATGAAATATTGAGAAAAATTTAGTTACTTTCTTGGTTCGACTGAATTTCAGCAATGCGTTGACAGTATTAACCATGCAAAGCTTTCGTTAAATTAAAAATCAAATTTTTATTCTCAAATTAGTGATTGTAACATGTGTTTTCCAATCTTTCAGATAGAACTCAGCAATTAGTGACTGTTGATGATGTATTGTCTAGTCAAACTTCTGTTTACTCAGGTGTACCACAAGGTTCTATTCTGGTAGAACCTTTAATTCTTAGTATGTTTATTGGCAATTTACTATGCATATTATGACGTATTTAAATATTAATTTTAATTTTTATATGAAATTAAATAATGTTAATTTATTAAACTGTTTTAATTTGAATACATAAGAACGCTAAGCTCGTGTATCTTGGAATTTTTTTTCATTTGATAATGTTAACATACGTATACTTAATGAAATTAAATTAACATCTCCAAGAGCTCGTTATAAAAAAAAAATTACCAAATAACTCATTTTCCAATTAATTAAAAAAAATTTAAAGTCCCATTTTACATAAAAAAAAATGTTGAGACAAATAATGTATGAGGAAAAGGTAGTTATATAAATTTCCTTACACAACTTTTTTTTATCAATAAATTCAATTTCCAATCATGCGCAAAGCCAACACCGCATCCACACAAGAAAAAAAGGATAAGAAGAAAAACTGCATTTCAATTTAAAAAAAAGCACCGCAAGAGGAAAAATCAATTTGAAAAATCATTTCATCTTTATTGTGGATGGACTTGTAAAAGATTAGTCTGAATTGAGTTCTGAAAAATATTTCAGCCTGCACATTGTACTCAAATAGCCGGTGACAGGAGATATCAATGTATCTTCTTTTGTAGAAAAAAATATACAGTAATTTCTTGTCCCCCCGCCTCACAATTATGAGAGCATCCTGCTGGGATGTATTTTTTATCACAACAAAATAGCAATTTTCACCTTTTCTCAGACCTTCCCGAGGCATAAATCGAGAGTAACTGGTGTACTCGTATGAAAGCCCCAAGTGCAAGATTTTTACAAGCCCGAAAAAGATGAGTTTGTTTTCGAATTTTCTTTTCTCTCTTTGGTGTGTTTAAAATTGATTTTTTTTTCTTAATCTTTTTTTCAGTCAATCAATTTTGCCACTTACCGGATCCAGCTACACCGACTGTGGCAGCTCCAGCACCAATGAATTTAGCTGCGGAATCAATGTCCCGTGTGACTGGCGAGGTCTGGAATGACCTGAATTGTGGCATTAATGCTACTGGTGTTGATGATTGAGCAGCTAATGTCTGGCTCTGACTGATTACAGCACTGCTTAATGGTCGGAGGTATGCCTTTGTTCCATTAACCATCTAAAAATTGAAAAATTGGTTTTAAAATTATTTCCTTAAAGACTTTTCCAAAATCAAATCGATAGAAAAGCAACGAAGAAAAACCTCGACGGTTATATAACACACACAATGTCAAAATCTAACTCGAGATAACAATTACATAATCACAATGCGTACAATTTCTTCTATCCTCATAAATTAAAAACATTTTTCTTTAATTACTTTTCAATCAATAATTTGGGAATAGTGAAAATTTATTTTGGGAACAATTTAAAGACTTACAATGTTTCTGGCGACAGGGGCGAGACGTGAAGCGGTCGACACGAACATTTTGTTGTATTTTATTTATTTGTTCTGGTGCTCGGAAAATCTGTAAAAATAAAATTGTAAAAATTACAAATTCTTACTAATTCACTAATTGCTGATAAATAATTTTTTTTTTCAATATCCAACGAGAAAAATCAATCATTTTCAATTTATATGGAAAGTTACGTAACAACGAATACGTAACAAAAACATTTTTTTTTTGGGTAAGAACATTTTCGGTTGTCCCCAATTTTCTCGCACAGTTGCAAAAACAAAATATTTAATTTTTCTTTAATTTCAATTTAGGAACTTTTACTCAAGTGTAAATTAATTCAGGGGGGCCAAGTCTTGACATAAATTTAAAATTATATTTGGTAAAATGGCCGACACCCTTTGCAAAGTCTATGGAAAAAATGTCCAACTTTAGCAAATCCTTTGCAACACTGATTTTAACAATTTTCACATAAAAATATTGCGCCACATAAATGCCAGCGACATTAATCTTTCGTTTTACACAACTTTTATAAATTGATGATGATTTTTCGGTGGACATAAATTCGATTTTTTTACTCACAAATTTCAAAGAACAGCGGTCGACTTACCGAAGAACAGTGGCAAAAGATGATAAAACAGTGGAAAGACCGGCCACCAAAGACCAAGTACAATTTCGAATTTTACACCAGTTCGGCGGTCGTCGTTTTTGGTAATTTCGAAAAGACGAAATATCGTTTGTGCGCGCGACCGATTTGACATCTTAAACCGGAAAAAGAATTTGACATATCAAAATTTGTACGCGATTTGTTCGATGAAGTTGTGAATTTGCTGATCAATTGCAATTAGTTGGGCGGATTGAAGTGGCTTTAAACGTAATTTAAAGTAAAATTAAATCATTTATGTGACACATAAGAGGGTAATTAATGATTTTAAACGTATCATTTGTTAATTTTTTAAATATCAATTGAATTCGTAACTAATTTGTTCCAATATTGAAAGCTAAATACCAGCTGAAAATGTTGACATAGAGATGGCGTAAAATGTATGGCAGATAAGGTAAGTTATTATTTGCTTGTGGTGACCAATAATATTCTTGTTTTTATAAATTGTAGCATTTTTTTTAAATTAAATTAAAGTAAAATTAAAATAACTATCAAATTTCTGTGTAAAATTATTTTAATTAAAAAAAATTAGCAAAATATTGTTCAATGTTCAAAACGGTTTTGATCTTTGCTAACTCTGCGCAATAAAATGCACGATAGAAATTCCCATTTGACATTTGCAAAATGTGTCGATAACGTAGATTCTATAAGACACTAAAATTTTGATCAAATTAAAAACTTAATTCGAATTAATTAATCCCCAACTCGTAGTCAAATAAATTGGTAATAGAAATTAATAGAATAATATTTCAACATATGTAACAGTAAATTTACTAAATAATTTTATTCAATTTAGTTGCTAATTGGCGAGTTGCATAACAACCCGTGCACCATTTTGATTCCGCAGTCATACCTGAAGGGATATGGCCGTGTTTTTGATCAACATCTGTAAATTTAATGGCTGCGGAATCACATTTCCAAGCTTGGGAGATCTTATACAACACATTGAGGATACACATATTGGTAAGCTAATCGAATTTTATTGTGTCATTATTATGTTAAATTAGTCATTTGATATCTTTGATCATGTCCAAAAATATATATCAATGGCAGCTGTGCTGGGTAATGCGAGATTCTTATAAGAAGAACGTATGTGTTAGCTAATACATCAACCATATTATATCCGAGGTCATCGATTTTATAGTACGCGCGCGAGAGTAATTTGATGTTATGTAAAATGTTGGTGTATCAGCTGAGTGCTTGTGTTTACCTTTTTTTTGGATTTTTTTTCTACTATGTACTCAGCGAGTTGACCTATTTTTTGGTATTTCTGGGCAATTAATTTTATCTTTATGGTAGCTCTAGCTAGGACGTAGGTAGCTATAGAATATTTTATAAGATGCATAGTAATATGTTGGAAGAGTTTTTTTCTGCGATATGAAAAATTAATGTTTCCCTCCAAAATTTAAATAGCTTGAAATAATTACAGTATATATAGGGTAAACAGGCCTGTGAATAGCCCACCTTAAGACTTATTAAATTTACTTATAATTTTATAGTAGAATTAATTTTGTATTATCAATTTTTTTTTTAATTTTATAGTTTTATTGGGCTAAACTAGACTAAAGCGCTTATTCCCAGACTTCGTAAACCACTCTATTACTCTTGCGGCGCTCTCCTCCCGTTTGGGAGGGGACAAAGTTTGATCAAAATTTCAGAAAAAATTATATTTGGAGGGGGGTTAGAAGGATGGGTAAGGGATTTATGATTTGAATAAAATGTAGGCAAAAATGCATTTCACCGGCGCTTTCAGCAGGAGCCTCCTGCCCCCCTTATGATGTAGAGGACCTTCCTCCAAGTCCCCCCATTTATTTTGTTAGTGGGATAAATACGCGTATTTTGATATATCACACGACCCCCTTCTTCCTCCTATTTTTATAAAATTTCGCATTTTTTGATTTCGACAACAGATTAAGTAAAAAAAACCAGTTGTAACCCTTCCCCCTTAATCTACAAAGAAACAACCTAAAAATCAGAAATGCAAATTTTTAAAAAAATAAGAGAGGAAGGGGGTCGTGTGATATATCAAAATACGCGCAATCGAATTTCTTTTGAATTTTCAGTGCTTGATACTGACCCACAGCGATTAACGGTGAATAGCGAAACTACTAATACAAATAATGTAAAAAAAGAAAAATTCCACTTTTTTCGTGTTAGACTCATATTTGAGCGAATTTGAAAATCTGATTGAGTAAAGCACACATTTTTAAAATTTTTATTATTTCAAGTTGAAATGTTAGGTGGTTGATAACTAGCACATGGCCGCTGATAGACCAGTTTACCCTATTTAAATTATTTACAAGTTGATAATAAATTAAGGAAGATTCGATCCTCCTTGGTGAAGGGGTGGGGACAAAACCTTATTTTTTTAATTTGAAGTGGGATAAATAGTGTGTGGTAGAATATGAATTAAGGTAGGGTGTTCGGAGGCGACCGTATAATTAAAAATTTCACAACACCCAAGCCCCTTCTTTTACCCATCATGATACAAAACACTCCTCACCCCACTTCAAAATTATAAAAATAAGGTTTTGGCGAATCTTAAATTAGAAAATAAAAAAATATGATTTGTTCAGAAAATAAGGTTTTTGCCCCACTTTGACCCCTGAGGCTTCAAACTTACGACTAATTTGACCGATAATATACTCCACAATTAACAAAAAAATCTTTTTTTTCCAAAAACAGATTATGATCCGCAAGTAATTGAACAAAAAGAACAATCACGGCCGGCATGTCTTCCACTCAGCTATGTATTACGTTTTATCACGGATGCAGCACGAAAGGAGGGCCCATTTTTGGGTACATCCGGTGCAGAGCTGAAACGAAAACTTGCCATAAAACATCATAGCTACAGCATGTCATCGTCGAATCGTAGCAATACACCAACAGGTAAGCTAAAGAGTTTTAAAATCTTAAATAATCTGGAAATTAATTGGTTTTTCTATTAAAGACCTGGGCAGTGAAATGGACGAAGATGAAATGATGGTGTCTGAATCAGAGGATAGCAATGATTCGTGGACAACCGAAGAATTTAGTTCGGAATTTATAATGAGATATGGAAGCAGGTAAATTTTTTGTTATTTTTAAATATGCTCGGTATGCGGGATTGTTGAGAAATTATTTCTAATGTGAAAAATTCAAATTGTTTTTTCGTAGGCATTCCGGTCCCATTGGTAATAGTTCATCAAATGAAAAACCGTTCGCTTGTCCTGTGCCAGGCTGCAAGAAACGTTATAAAAATGTAAATGGTATAAAATATCATTCGAAAAATGGACATAAAAAGGATGGAAAGTAAGTGTGGCGCGGAGGCGATAGATTGTATATCGTTGTATTTAGTTTTGTTTTGATTTTTTTTTTGATCTTTTTTTAATTTTTTGCCCTGTGATTGACTTATTCCATTGTCTTTTTATATATAGTCACAGTACAATGAGAGAAAATTTCAGTGGCGACATCTTTGGGAAGCTAATAATTTTTTATACAAAATTCAATATTTAATTTAGCTTCCCAAAGATGTCGCCACTAAAATTTGCTCTCATTGTGTGACTTTACATAAAAAGACAATGCTTATTCATAATTATATTTCCTTTATAATGCTTCTATGCGGTTTTATTATCATAACTCGGTCAATATAATTTGGATAAAATTCTAAATTTCTGCAATTATTTAATATATAAAAAAAATGATTAGATCCGCATAATTTCTACTCTACAACATTTAAATTTAACATAAATAAATGCTCATGATTTTAAACGATTTTAAATATAAACAATCCCCGCAGTAGTAGTTACCCTAATTATAACGTAATTATATTTAATTTGAAATCATTGCTAAAATGTGCGGTCGTTTAATTTACTATATATGATTGAGTTGAGATGATGATTCATTTAAAATGATTAATTTAAAATAATCTGCAGTAACTATACTTTAAATGTTTTATTTACATTTGCTGTGTAGGTATAATTTAAAATACGTACAAAAATAAATCAAAAAATTTTATTGTTTTGTTTATTTGCTTTAATGACTAAAATAATATTAATTTCCTTATGTTAAAAATGTTGATAGTTAAAAAACAAATCTGTTCCACAATATTTAATTAGCTGTATTTTTTTGTTTATATTACGATAGATTGGCTACCATTCTTCTATAAATTTAGGTGATTTTATTTATTCAAATAAAATTTATACAAAAATTCCCAGTAAAAAATGAAAAAAATCAGTAATTTTTTCTATTTATAAGAAATATTTAAAAGAACGAAACATTACACCCTGTAAAAATCTGTATCATAATTTGAAAACCCGCCCTCCCTTCGCTTCGCATTAAGCTTTAAGCAACCCGACCCTATAATACAAGTTAGCATGAAGTAGAATTGTGCTTAAGAGATTGTGAGTTCGAAACTTGGTCTGGTAGAGATTTTAAAAGCGATTGCAAAGACCGGTCCCACTGTTCACCAAAAATATGGTCGTCAATGAAAACCATATTTTCAGATAAAAAACAGGTTAAAACGCTCCCTCACTTTGGAGTAAAGGACACCATATGTCCATATATGATGATAATGGATAATGAAAATGGATAATGGATAATATTACGACCAACCAATGATTATAGCGCGAATCATGAAAAATCCTTTTTCATTTTTAATATTTAAATTAAAAATACTATCATAGGGCTGTCGCCCCGAACCCCCTGCTTTATTTTTATTTTCTTATATAGGGAAAATATATTCGACATTCTGGCGGCTGAAGGGAAAACGAAAACCATTAGAACTAAAATTGTAGCCCTTGTTAAGACCTTTCATTTGACATCTCACAACCCCTATAAATGCTTATATTTCGATATTTTATTATTTCCCATTTAGAAAGGGGTATGTCACCGCTTAAGTTTACACTATAATTTTTTTTAATTTACCCTCCCTTCCATTCTGTATATGTATGGCATTAAAATATTGTATTTTAGAACTTTTGTATATAAACCAAACCTTTCCCCCCTCCCCGAAAGAGGACGGAACGCCGCAAGCTCCCCTAACAAACGTTGCTCAGGGAAATCCCTGCGAAGTTTTGTTTGGGGAGTATCCAAGAGGGAGAAAATTTGCAGCCTGTTACAGGCATCCAAAATCATCCAAAATTCGATTTGGAATGGTAATGCCTTTAGGTTCTAAAATTTCAGGCTTCCCACTCCTCATAAACTTCCTACATTTTCAAATAATTTTAAAATTCTAGATTCACACACTCGTAAATTTCTTTTATTATTATAGAAAAGAAAGAATTGTAGCCAATCCCGGTCATTTTTACAAAAAAACGTATTGAAGGATTTTATTTGAAAATGTAGGAATTTAGGAAGAGTGGGAAGCCTGACACTTTTAGAACATAAGCTGTTATTAGGAAAGAAGAATTATTTTATCGACCGTATTTATTTTGAAAATTTTAATAATCAGACAAGCGGTCGTTGGGGAAAGGGATCTATTATTTTAATAAAAATGCACTAAGTATACTATTTTTAAGCACAGCTTAGCACATTGCTGCGCTATCAAGCTGTTATATTACCATAATTATTTTTAGTTAAATTAACAACTCCTAATTTTTTAACAAAATCTCTTAAATTTCTAAAAATGTGCGAGGGAAGCCTGAAATTTCTTCTAATGTCCGTCCGTACGTCTCTAAATTACCAGGTACAAGAAAGTTTTACTCCAACAGAATAGATCAAATTTTAGTGGCAGTGAGTCTTTATCTGTCCCATACTCTGGTATTTGGCATTTGGTGTCTATAAGTCAAATGGGAATGGGCCTACAAAATTTTTTTTTAAATGGCCGAAAAATATAAAAAATATAATAGACGGATTTGGCCAGATTTTGGTGTTTAGGGTCTCGCATGCTCTGAGATTACATTTGGGATCTATAGGTCAATGAGGAGGATACGATTTTCTGTAAAAATAGCTGAAAAATGCGAGCCAGAATCTGTTTTGTTGCCTTGCAAATTTTCAGAATTTGTCAGTTAACAAAATTCATTAAACCCGCATTTTTTTGTATGCCTTTAGTTTGGTTTACTACGGCATTAGGATGACCGTAATATATATTGTACTTGGTATATTTACTATCAGAGGATGTATCCATCTCAACTCCACTCCTTCCGATTTTTATGAAATTTTCACGTTAGTTAATAAATTTCATTAGACTCGATTTGTTTACGACATTAGGATGGGCCACTTCAGAATAAAAAAAAAAATTCCAATTATTTAACTTTTGACCATCAGTAGACGAACACTTGGAAGAATTTTGGGGTAGAGGGTGTTTTCTGTGGTCCACGCTCATTAGGATGGGTCACTTCAGAATTAAAATGAAAATTTTCCAATTATTTAACTTTTGACCATCAGTTGACGAACACTTGGAAGAATTTTTGGGGAGGGGTGTTTTTAGTGGTCACATCATGGATAAAGGAAGTAAGAATGGATTGGCTTTTGCATATAGTCGCACTCTTCACTCCCTCGCGTTTAAATATATTGCAAAAATATTTTTTTGTGGAACCAAAATTCTGTGAAAAAGCTAAGTGGCCATTTTCTAAAAATATTAAATAGCAATTTTCTATGACGTAAACACTAGGGATGTAGCCGCGATTAAAAAAAAATATATATATTAGACAACAATTATAATATTTTCTTAAAATATCGGAATCCAACCATGGTTTTTTTGTAGCCATGTTCTAAAAAGTGATTCCACAACAATAATATGTATTTTCCATTCTAGTTATTTCTATGGGTAGCATGTGATTAGGATGGGTCACTTCCGAATTAAAATGAAAATTTTCCAATTTAACGGCTGACCATCAGTAGACGAACACTTTGAAGAATTTTGGGAAAGGGGGTGTTTATAGTGATCACATTCTCTGCAATTAAATAAAAAGTCTCTGTGTAGAAAGTTAATAAAGAAATTTAGACGACTTAAACTCATAATGACTAAAAGATAATAGAAAAATTTGAAACTTTAAACTCCTATATATATATATATAATCCTTGAGATTTCTCATACCACACCAATTACCATGCAACCAAATTAATTAATTTTCTTTTGTTTGTTTTGTTTACTTATTTATTTTGTTTTCTTATAATTCACAACCATATTTATTGTTATGGTTGGTGTAGGTGGTGCATGAGTCGAAATTCTTTAATTAAAAAAAAATTAAAAGAAACTCTCTAACATTGCACAGGGTTCGAAAGGGATACAAGTGTCATTGTGGAAAGAGTTATAAAACATCACAAGGTCTAAAAAGTCATTCCTTAATTGCACACAGTACGACAGCTTCGTCGTCAACGTCGTCGTCGTCGTCGTCTACATCGTCTACAACAACAACCACATCACAAATTCAACTACAACAAGATAATCAGTCGGGACAACAATTATTGCAAAATCATCATCAGCAGCAAACATCGCCATCGCATGGATCACTGAGTCCGTCGAGTGCTAGTAATACGTCAGCGGGAAGTTTTAGCAGTAGTATTAATCAAAGTCAGCTATCACCAAATTCGAATAGTATTTCGACACCTAACGGAAATTCAATAAAAAATAATTTTGGTTTAATATCGATAAAAACGTCTAAGCCGTTGAATATTGTGGGCACACTAACAGCAGCCACAACAACCACAACAAATTCAACCAATAATTTCAATAGTAATAATAATAAATTAGTTAAAATCCTATCCGACAATTCACAAAATGATAAATTAATGAACGACATAAATGGTAATAGCAACACAAGTGGCAGTAGCTGTGGTGGTGCTGGTGGCATTAAAATGAACCTTCCTAGTCTAGTAAATTTGGGTATCTTAACACCGGCCACATCACCAAAACAACAGCAGCAACAACAAACAATCAATCATCAATTAATGCAACAACAAAACAACAACAACACTAGCAACGACATCCTCTTACCTTTAACACCGATTAGTCCAAATATGAGTAAAAATATTAATTTTAACAATAATAATAATAATAATAATATTAATATTATGAATAACAGTCATTCAGGGGCTGACAACATAACGACTGATGAAACGTAGCCTATACTTAAAACGCTGCTTTTACGAAAGTAGTTGTTCCACAAAAAAACTATAACAAAATATGTAAATAATTTAACACATGAATGAAAGAAAGAATAATTTGTCCAAATTCAAATTCCGAATTTTCTGAAAAGTTACAAAAAAAAATGGTTGTAAAAAAACAAAAATGCAAAATATTACAAAAATGGCCTAATTAATAATATTAAATAATTTATTTGAACTCGGCGAGGCGAAATAAAATTGTATTATCCCTCCAATTTTGTATACTAAAACGGTTACAAATACGCGGGCATAGAGTCGTTACTCTAATTGAGTAACACTCGCACTGCATCAAGTAAATTTAAAAAAATATCAATTAAATTCATAAAATAAATATAAAAAATATCAAGCAGACAAATAAAATAAAACCTTTACATATAGACATTTAGAGAATTGTGAAAACATGGAAACAAAATTCCTCAATCATGCCCTACACTATGGTAGCAAGGCATTCTAGAATGCCTTGCTAGTAGTGTAGATCATGATGCTTCAATATATAATTTTTTTTAAATTATTTTTTTATCATTTAGACACTTTTTTTTAATTTATTTACAAAAACAAAATTATATAACTTAATGAATTAGTTCATTTTTTTTTTGTTGACTCATTATTAGCAAGTTTATGATTATTAATAAATAAAAGCTTTAATATAATTTTTTAAGAATTTTTTTAATATAAGTTTAAACAAGATTTTTTTTTAGAGTAACATGACACAACACCCAACGGCATAACGCCAAAAAGCTTTAAAAAGCTTAAAACCTTTAAATCTAATTATGGTTTGTATATTTGCTAAAAAATAAAAATCGCTAAAAACCAATAAAATTTTCCCATCTAAAAATGATAAACAATGCAATGGGTTTATATATTTTAGCTACTATGTCGGTTTTAGAATTAGATAAAAAAAATTGGTTAAAGCTTTTGGGCGTTATGTCTTTGGGTGCTATGTCATGTCAATTTTTTGAGTTGTTTTAATTTTTTGTATACGAGAGGATATTTTTTCCAATATATTGAAAAGAAATGCAATTTTATTGTGAGCGATTTATTGTAAAATTGAGATTGGGTAGCTTTAAAATAATAAATTAAAAACAATAGAAACCAAACACTATTAAATATAAATCATTGTTGTTCAAAGTTATTTAACTAAAATCAGCTAATTAAAAAAGAAAATCACATCCATACACACTCTAGCTAGAGAATATAGTTATACATTTCAAATCATTTTACTCTTCATACAATTCATGTTAAATTTTACAAACCAAACATTTTAGGAAAAAAAAAATCATTTAGAAGTCAAATTTACTGAATGAATTTTTTTCTGTATAAATTGTAGTTACATTTTGTGGACAGCAATTTTTGGTCGCATATTTTTTGTGCGCAGCAGGGGCATTTTATTTTTTATGTATAGTCAAACGCGTCACATATAATAAATTATAACTAAATTAATTAAAAAAAACTATACTACCTAATACCTATAAATATATAATTACTATATATGATAATTGTGCTTATCTAAAAAAAAAAATTTAAAAAAAATTTAAAAAAAAAATTTATCACCAAACCAAAAAAAAAATGTTAAAATTAAAAAAAAAACTGGTGCTTTTTTATAAAAATAAATTAAATTATTGTTTCTTGTATATAGGAGAGAAAGTTTATGAAATTATTTAAATTTTTTAGTTGAAAAAGAAAATAATGTGAAAAGATCCATAGAGATTATTTAGAATAATTTAAAATTTCGTTTTGGACCCTTGATGGATAATTTTTTTTTTAATATTTGAAACCAGGCAATTCACAGCAAAATTTTTCTCAAAATAAATGAACCGGTCGGCTAGGGCTTTGTTCGACCAATACCTGTTTTTTTTTGTATATATAGTCCTGAAGCATTTATAACACATTTCGGGATCTACGTCACATCGCCAGTATGGCTGAGAATCTCTATATGATTGGTTTTTTTTTCTAAATTTTTTAAGGCAAACGAAACACAATTTTATAGAGCGAATTAAAAAGGTTGGCATATGATTTGAAATCGTCTATAGTGATTCTCAGCCATACTGATGATGGTACGTAGGCCTCGAAACGAATTGTAAGTACTGAGATTCCTCCATGACTATTTGTATAAATACAAAAAATGCCATGACTTGTGCGAGCCGATAGCTTTGAATTGCCTGTTTTAAAATGTTTAAAAATAATTATTCACAATATTTATTTGAAAATATGAGATTTTAGATTAATTTGTACAATTAAAAGAACTTGAAAATTAAACATTTTAGAAATAGTTCGCGCATAGATGATAATACGAAAAAGTAAAGCTTATATTTCAATTATTAGGAGCTGCTTAAATTTAAACTTTACACATTGAATTTCCTAAATGCCTAAGATAGCAAAATGTCACTATACGGCAGTAGCGGCTGACGATTTAAAATTTCTAACAAATAATAACAGTTTTGGTGTATTTTTTCATTTTACAATACGAAGTGTGTTGTACAGAATTGCAAAAATTATTAACTTAAATATAAAGAAATACACTTAAATAGAGTTCCAATT
>JANSTW010045024.1:0-13621 GCA_027564275.1 Diadocidia ferruginosa
GCACTAGCCATATTTGTTGGTGATCAGTGGGGCGGGTTTTACACTATATGAGGAACCCTATCAGTTGGTATCATATAAACGGACAACGGATTTAAGTGACTTCCGGGCCACTGCAATCGATTTTTAATAAACACCTGCGAAAGAAAGGTGATAACCCAAATGTGAAAATTTGTAACCCAGAACCTCTTGATTACAGAGCCGTGACTTTATCCACTGCTCAATACTGGTTATTTATTTAGTTGTCATTAAACACTTCAAGATTTCGTCAAATTGTTTTTAAATTTCACGTAATGTGAAGATTTGATATTGAAAACGCCATGATCAACTTTTTGTTTATTTATTTATTTTACATGATTTTCGGCTTTTACCGCAGAGATATAATAAAATATAATTTGCGAATTATTATCTTTTCAGTAAATTATCGTCGAGCATCTCTTAATATTATATCCAGAGGAAAACAATTAACCTCGAGGCATTATCGGCTTGGATAAAAATTATATATTCTGAGGAATCAATGAATTAAAAATTATTATTTAAGCTTTGTGTTGCTTTTAAGCTGAGAATCTCTTCTTACCTTTGAGCTGAACGTCAAAGCTTCAGTTCAGATAAAAGAACAACAAATATAGGTATTACTAAAAAGAAATTTAAATAAAAATTTTTAATTTTTTGCAAAGCCAATTACAAATATTTTTCTGCGTAACTTAAGTTTTAAAAAAAATTCCAGTGTTTAATTTTCTATTCCAAATATTTTAAAATTTCAAGGATTTTGTGATGTTCCACTATAACTCAGAGAATTGAAACAGTATCCGTATACTAAATTGACCATAACTTTTTTTTTAAATTCAGAGTCAAACTAATTTCAAAAATTCTGAATATATATTTTATTTCAGATTTAAATTTTATTGTCATTTAATAGCTTTCTATTGGTAAGGTTGAACTAAATACTAAAAGCTTTAGTCTATACTAAGTATGTCAAAATTATTAAAATTAAATTAAATAAAAAAAAATTAATTATTTATTCTCATTTTATTCATCCATCTTTAGCAAAAAAAACAAATTTTAATTTAATGTCAACCACAAATTTATGAAGATAACTTACCGCAAATATAAAATTAAATATAAATAAAACATATTTTATAAAGCTCATCGATGCATTCATTTTCATTTTATTAATATTTTCGCGTTTTCTTTTTAATTATCCCAAAAGTCCTTTAGAAGAAAAAAATTATCCTATATATAGAAAATTCACGACTTCACAATTTCACACTTTTCGCCAAACTATAAAACTTCAAATTCAGCAATAAAAAATTGTACCCAATATTTAAATTAGTTTGTCGCACTGTATAAATTATTATTAACTTCTGTAACACTTCAGTGTCTAATTCAAACTAAATTGAGTTTATAAAATTGGTCAGTTAAAAAGGATATCACAATAGAGTAGAGGGAATAAAAAGTTGACCATATTTAAAAAAAAAACTATATATATATATTTACTATACTCTATATATTAGGTTTTATTATATATAATATACACGAGGGTAACTTGTTATAATGTGTTGCATGGGGGTGGACTGGTGATTAAGAAGCTTATGGCTAAACTTTTTTGTACGCGATAAATGCACTTAGCACGAATTGTAAAAACTACTTCTTGGACAATATTTAATTATTTTTTTAATTTTATAACTAGCCTTAATTATATGAATTTTTTTTATTTAAAATATTGTTTTTTAAGTTAGTTTTTTTTAATTTTTTCCTTAATAAAATAATAGGTATAATTACACCACTGGTTTTGTGGTTTATGTAAGCATAAAATAATAAACTATTTCTCTTTATCTTGGTGGAAGATCGAAAAACTATAAGCTCGCTATATAAGCTCTAGGTAGCAATGTAAGTATATAAACATGAAAATTCCAATAAATTCTAATTTATAATAATATAATATATAACATAGAAAATAGTATAACAACAAAGGTAGTTTTCTTATGTATTTATAGCGTGGTAATAAGAAATTAACGTAAGTTCATTTTTAAGTTTTCAAATATCATTTCAAATCTTTAGTTGTTTCAATATCATCGCTTTATATTTTAATGATAATCTATAATAAACTCATAAGTTCTTCTAAAATAGAATATTACACGTATTATAGGGTCACGCACATAACGTTCGAGCAGAACTTATATAGTACTTAGCTAAAAGAGATCTTTTATGTATAGGATTAAAAATAATTTTATGAAAAGCGAGAGCCTCTTTAATTTAGAAAGAAGTGTAAATTGAAATTGTTTACACTTTCTTCAGAAACTGTATTTTTAAAGGCGTTACGTACGCAACATAAAAACTATACAATATTTATAAGTAATAATAACTTTAAATGTATTGTATATTTATAAAAATAAAAAATATTTGTTAAGGACACTCCGAAATTTTATATTTTTATATTTAGTAGTTTTTGTTTTACAATCGAGTTTAGGTTAACATATATCCATAACGCACACAACCGTTACGTACACAACAAATATTTATATAGCTGCAAATCTACTGGAATCGAGCAATAATTAAATTTGTAATTTATCTTCATGTCTGTAGTACATAAAATATTTAAAAAATATATAGGGGAAGTACAAAGAGAGTTGTTGTATATCAAAAGCACACATTTAAAAAAAAATATTGGCTAAAATCCGAAATCTTCTTCATTTTAAAAGCAACAAAAAGAGACTTACGATGCATTTCTAGACGATCGCCTAATTAGAATTTTATCCAAATACCGATATATATCAAGTAAGTAGTTCAACGCGAAGTCAAACTTCGCTAATATGGATTATTTTATTGTTTAGGCCACGAAATAGTAGGTTACTGAACTGACCGCTCTACAGCAATTTATTTATTTATATATAAAAACATATAATCGATGTAATTTGAATTTCATGTACAACTATATTGTATATAGATTTGTGTAAAGTTTATATATAAAAGACTATAAAACGATAAAAATATACCTATATATTTGAATTTAGAAAATTTTTCTCCATAAACTTATATGTACAAAGAAAAGTTTTTCTTCGTCGCAAGTCTATGACCATATTTTCTATTGTACACAAATTTCTTTTTATTTTCCTGGTGTTTTTTTTTTGTCGCAATAACATGAATATTATGAAAAATTTTCCGGACTTTGATGTATGATTGTTTGAAACGACATTAAAAAAATATTTGGAAAATCCTTTCTTTAATAAAAAAAATATTTTGTAAAGCTTTTGTTAAAATATATACTATATAGCTTAACAAAAGCTTTATATAGTATATAAAGCATTATGTTTTATTAACCCGCGCGCTTTTAATAAAGAAATGTTAATGACACTTTTGATTTTTCTTTTAGAAGAAAATTAAATATTTATTAAATTGAAAAGATTTAGAAAAATAAAATATTAACACTTTTGGCCAGACAATTGTTTTTTTATTTTCTTTATTAAGCAAGTAAATATAAAAATTTATTAAAGTTTGTCTCAAGTCCACATAGCATAAATTTACAATTTTTAGTTATGTGAAATATTTTATGTTTACAGGATTTTTTATGACAAATTATACAGAGGGTTTTGTTTGATTTATCATATTATTAGCTCTTGAGCGATAAACATATAATAAATGTTTGTATGTTTTTGAATGTGTTTGATGTAAAATTATTTCTTATGAATAATTTAATATACAATATTTATATTTAGAATGTTATAAGTTGTATAATATTGATAAATATCAACGACAATCATATATGCAAAGAGTTGTTTTATTAAGTGTAATATGTTTTGTTTAAACGTTATGTTAAACTGGTTAAACTATTTAATGTTCATATTGTTCCAACTCAATATGTCAAATAATAATAATAAAAAAGGTCAACACTAAGAAATTAAAAGTGCTGATTACGAAAATAATACTAGTTTTATTCTTGCAGTTATAGATTTTAAATTTTCTAAATTTAAAAAATATATTTATACGAGGTAATTATTACAAGTATTTTTGAAATTTTCATAATGTCAGATTGACCATATCTAAAAAACCAGAGCTGCCTCAAAATAATCGCTATTTTCAAATTCCACGAACCTAAATTATCCTAGAACAGATTTACTTAAATCAGAAAATTAAAAAAAACAAATTTTGTTGACCAATGTAATTAATTACATATTTTTTCCTCTCAATGGTTTTAATTTGAAATTATTCTTGTCATCATTGCTTCTGTTTATTTCAAAAATAACAATTTCTTTATCATATCGTTAATATAATTAAACAATCCAAATATTAGTTTAGTATTATTATGAGAATTGAGAAGTTTAAACACGGGATACCAAACAGTGAAATATTAGAAAAAAATTGTAAAAGATGTCCTTTAGTATTTCTTAGATACCTATAGCATTCTATCCATAAAATCAATCAGGGTTTTAAGCAAAAGCTAACAATATTTAAATTTTTAAATTTCAAATTTATCGAGCTGTTTCGGTCATTTATTTTTAATGAAATAATAAAAATAATAAAACAAAGTTAAATTTTTTATTAAATATTTTTATTTAATAAAAATTTAAAATTTGTTTTATTATTTAATAAGCTCGATAAATTTGAAATTTCTAAATATAAACTTAATCAACATCTATACGGTCCTGAGTAAAATAGAACTTACTTCAACAAGAAATATTAAAAATATTTGTTTGGACGAAAAATCGTACCTTTGTGTAGACGTCATTGTTGAGAAATAAATAAAATAATTATATAATTAACATGATTTTTTTCTTTTTCTTCATAATCCCTTGTTAATCAAAGTTCAGAGAATTTTATCATATATAAATAAATTTCTAGACAGGACAAATCAATTATACTCTATAGTCTATATAATTAATTGCCTAAAATTATTATCAAAAAATTGCTGTCTTTTTAAATATATAAGATGTCCTGAAAACCTCAACAACGTTTCTATTTTTATTTTTCCAACTATAAATTTAATAGGTAATGCTTATTGATGGCGTGTTTTTCTGCTTAACTCATTTACCTACTTTTCAAAAAAAAAATATGTCAAGAAAGTAAAATAACAAAAATCAATTCCAAAGGAAAGGAAAAGGGAATTACTCTATGTAGGACTATTTTTAAGCGACCAACCTAATTTTATACCACAATCGCAATTCTTAGAAGTTTATAACCGCGCGCGATATAATTTTTATACGATTTCATTTGAAATTCCCATGCACAACAACAATGTATAGCTAAAAGTCTATCAAGAAAATGTGAAAAAAAACAAATTTCCTTTTCATAGAAAATTTTGTTATACAAAAAGAAAACCATTTTTTTATTTAATAAATATTATTCATTTAATTATAGATTAAGAATATACAATAGAAAATTTACATTATTCATAAGGATTTGAAAATTCACGCGATTTTTTGCTAATGAAATTTTTTTTTATACAAATGTGTGGGTTTTTCAAATCCTTGTACAGAAAAACAAAATGCGAGCTTTTTTCTTCAACTCGAGAACAATATTATTAAATGTATAAAAATAAAAAATTTCAAATTTACCAACACTATAAAAAAATATGTACATAAAAAGGACATTTTAATGCGTTAAAAGGACGGCATATTTTCCGCAAACTCTTTGTATATGCGATGGTTGTATATAATATATAAAATTTGTTAAAGTTGATTTGTAAATAGAATGTATATAGTATAGTATAGATAAAATAGAGGACATTGCCTTTTTTAATAGTAACGATGTAATAGTGTCGCCAACAATGGTAAAATCAATATAATAATTGTTAACGATCCAAACATTTTGTGGCCAGCACTACGACAAGTTAAATCCAGTTCATCGTCGTTTTCCCTATAAATTCGTTGGAATAAAAAGAAAGAAAAAAAACCATTTGAATTTAATTAATACATTTTTATGTTTATTTTAACAATTAAATATTAAATACAAAGATTAAATACAGGGGTGCACAACAAAATAAAAAAATACACTTAATAATACCAAGCTTTTATATAAAAAACACGTAGCTCCATTTGAGGTTGTTTTACTAGTTTTAGAATTTCCGCTTTCAGAAAAGAGAAAAAAATTTAAAATAGAAGACTGATTTTATTTCAAGTTTCATACTCTATAATATTGGGTTTCCATACTTATATATATTTTTTTTAAACTATCAGCAAAAATATAGGTATATAGATTTTGAACACTTTAAAAAAGGGTTAGTTTTTAATAGTTTTATACTCTAAGATACCCTTCAGTTCTTTATTTGTCAAAATATAGAGACTCCCATACCATTATTTTGCTTTTTGATTTTATTCTGAAGTTCTGGGCAGGCCTCTTTCTTAACTTATAATATTTTTAGCACAATGAGCAAAACTAAATTGAAAAGATTTTTTATACAATTCCAAATATTATTTATTTTTAAAAGATTTCAATCCATTTGATGACGTCAGAAAGTGGGTAATAGCATTTTGTAACATTTGGATGCAACTCCATATTAGATCTAGTTGAAATTCTTGAGGTTTTAATAATAATTTATAGAAATCAGAAAGTTTTCCGTAAAATTTTCAAACATTTCGATGATATTTTAAACAAATTTTATTTCAACCGACTTGATAAAATCAGGAAAATTTGTATCAAAATTTATTGAAAGTTTTAGGCAATCTCTCTAAAATTGTATAGTATCTTCGGTAGTTTTCAGTGACAAAAAAACATGTCGATGATATTTAAAAAAAAATGTATTCGACTTGATAAAATTAGAAAATTTAATGACATTTTTCAGCAATCTCCAAAACATTAACTTTTTTTTATAAGCTTCGTTATTTCATCAAATTAATTAAAATCTCAAAAAACTTAAATTTTTTAAATCAGAACGTCTGTAGAAAAATGATCAAGTTTCACGAAGATTTCAATTAGATTTCGTATAAATTCTTAAGATCTCGATGAAACTCCATAAGAACTCTTTGACATTTTTTAGATTTAAAAAAATTGTTAAAATAAGAAAGTTTATAGTAAAATTTCTTGAACACTCTAGTACAAGTTTATAAAATCTTGATAAAATGTTGAATTTGTAATAGATTTGGATAAAATTTGGTGAAATTTTATAAAAGATCTCGATACAAAAAATGCATACGATCAAACTTGATCAATGAAATTTTTATTAAAATTTAAAGTAAGAAAGTTTGTAGTAGAATTTGAATGATATATTGATACATTTTTTTTAAATTCTGATTGAATTACGAAGCCTTTAAAAATACTTAATTTGATTTTATCATGAAAATTTGAGAAATATTATCAGAATTGATGACATATGGACAACTGGCAAGAACATTTGATAACATTTTCTAATAAATTCTATAAGATTATGATGAAAAATCGTTAGATCTTTTTTAAAGTTTGTTAAATTGGTAAATTCAAAATATATGTTGTACAATTTCATAAGATTTTAAAAAAGTTTTGTAAAATCTCATATCTCGATGACAAATCCATAAAATCTCGATGAAAATAAATGAGATTTTTATTACAATGATCAAGTTAGAAATTGAGCAGTCGTTTTTTTAGTATTTTAACGAAGTTAAAAGAATTTCATGTGATTTCATAAAAATTTATGAAATTTTAATGGAATTGACGACATCAAAAGGTTGACGTAATATTTCGCATGGGATTTCGATTTAATTTGAAAATAAATCGATGAAATTTTGTAAGATCGCGAGATTTTATTCAAATTATTAAAATCAGAAGGTTTCTATAGTAGAATTTCATCAGATTGTAATAAAAGTTTGATAAAATCCTGATTAAATTGAACGTATCTAGGAAATTTCATTAATTTGTTATCAGAAAATGTATAAAAGATTTTCATGAGAATTGATCATATAAGATCTCGCTGAAAATTTTATAAGATTTTTACGAAATATCAATAAACTGTTTTGATATTTCGATTAGTTTCATAAACATAAGGGTTGTATTATGATCTTATATGGAATTTCAATAAAATATGGATAACATCAGGAAGGTTAAATAAGATTATGAATTTATCGAAAACTTTTAGAGGTTTTGTCAAAATTCAGACCAATACAAAATACAAATGCAGCATTTATTAAAAAAAATCTTGGTGACCTAACTATACATAGTTTTAGATATAGTTAGTTTTACATATACATCAGATATATAGTCCGCAATTTTTAATATAAATAATACGTTCATATAAACCTATATTATATATTAACTGGCCGTATATACAAAAGTATATAATATACAAAATTTAAATATGGCATTGCGTTGATTAATCTTAATTATTTTTTTATATGTACAATATTGTCGCATTCACTATATTATATGAAAGGGGGCTTGTACCTATTTTGCATAATACAATAATGTTTTACGTATACTTAACATTGAAAAATATTATTTTATAAATTGCATTAAATTGCATTCGGTTAAAATGTAATTCAATGATATACAGATTTATATGCTCACTTTTATAATGTAATGTAAAGGCCAGATGAATATATATATACAATGTTAAGTAAATTTAAAATTTAATAAAAAAATGAATTTTTTTCGTTATAATTTCGTATAAAAAAATACAAAAAAATTACAAACACTTTAATAGTACAAAAAAACAAATACAACAAAGCACACAACACTTCAATAAATAAAATATTTACTGTAATCCAATAACTCCGCATCCGGCCCGACCACCAGCATTTCCAGTTTTCTTTGAATCGGGCGACGAGCCAAGTCCCAAATCATCAACGCCATCATGAACAACAATACCGCGACCAATTATACTATTCGGTCCAGTCAACGAGATAACCGAATCGGAAAATGATGTTATTACTCGGCCATTTGCATCAGCATTAACATTTCCTAAATCTCCAACATGACGAATTTCGGCTGTTCGTGCACCATGGTCCAACTATAACAAAATGTCTTGTAAAAAAAATGCATTAAACAATAGAAACATACTTTATCTGGATTAAAATGTCCTCCAAAACTGGCACATCCTTGACTTAAATCTCCTTTCTCGTGAACATGGAAACCATGCTCACCGAACGAAAGACCAACCAGTACAATTTCAACAAAAACCGGTTGACCGCAACCGCTCTGTGTAAATGATACGTTTCCGGCCACAGATGGTCCTGTTATTACGGCTATGGCTTTTATAGGTTTGTGCTCTTTATCCTTTGTAAAAAGAAAATTGTAATTAAGTTTTGTATTATTATTATTATTAACAAATCTTCATTTTGAATTAAATTTTATTTATATTTCTTTTATTTAGAATAAATTTATACAGAATGGACCAAATTTAAATATTTGCTGTTGTTTTTTTTTTTCATCTATCTGCGATATCGCACAGATTTCAGCAAAGTCACGATAAATAATCGTATTTAATAAATATTTTTATTTGATTTTCTATATAAATGTTTACCCAAAAAAACGAATGTTTTGACTAAAATCATTGTGTGCAAAAAAAAAACACTTGATAGCAACAAATACATTTTTATATTTGCCACAGTACGATGAATGATATTTGTATAAAAATTATAGAAATCTGGCCTTATACGAGAATCATCAATAATAAATAAAATTCAGTTTATTTAGACAACAATTAAAATCCATATGCTGTAAATTGTAGAGATTTATTTTTAATTAAAAAATAGATATTTAAAAGAAAATTTTGAATAAATCCTTTATATAATTTTAATTAATAAAAAAAACTTAGGTTTTAAAAAATTATTAAGAAAATAAAATTTAAAACCTAAATTTTTAGAAAATGAGTTAAAGATAAGGAAACTTTAAAAAATATTTAATTATATTTTGGTTTTTTCTAAAATATTTTATTTAAAAAAAAAATTTAAAAAAAAATCAATTTGTTTTACTTTTGTGGACATCTCACTTAAAATAAAAATAAAAATAAAACAATTTAAAACAATCAAATTTAACGATAGTTTTATAATTAAAAATTTGAAATATAACAAAAAAAAACACAAAAGATTTTCTTCCAATTTTTCACAAATTTTCAATAAAACTTTTCAATCCTTTAATTTAAATTTGTTTTCTAAATCTTTTTCCTTTCCATTCTATATATAAAGATAGCTTATACTTACTCAACAACCCTAAAAAAAATAAATTCTAAATTCGTTTTTCCACTATGTCATCTTTTCATATCAACTTAATGGTCACAAAAAACCAACAAATATAAAACAGACACAACAAAAAAATTCATTAAACAAATTGAATAAATTACCTGACCAAAAACACCATTTGCCAGAATGGTAAAAATAGCACAAAAAATCACGAAACTTTTCATCTTGATATATAATTTTTGCAGCACGCAGCTTCAAGTGTGTATGCGGAATAGGTTAGTCGGTTTGAATGTTTCTGAATAAAATGAACAAAAAAATCTCTTTAGTATATAAAGTTATATATAACACAAGCTTAAAAGCTTAATTTATTGCTTTCGTACAATTTTCTATATATCTATATAGATATATGTGACTTTTATGATGTTGGAAAATTCACGTCACGTGCAGACACCTCTGACTATGATAAACGAATGAATTGGTTTGCGTCTGACTCGTTGATCTGTTTTGTTGGAAGCATAAAATGTATTTTAAAAAAATCAGAAAATCACTCTCAATTATTCATTACATAACTGGGTCAGGGAATGTCATATGTTGTTGATTTGTGGCGATGTTGTCGTCAGTGCTTCACACATATGTATAATAATATTCTGCTATTAATATTACAAATATGACGGTCATTTATAATTTATTATATTTACATTTACTTGAACTGATTTTTCTTTCATATTTTGTTCTTCATAAATATTAAATATTCTTATATTATATTAAATTTGTAAGTTTTGTGTTCACCGATAATTACCGAGCAAATACAATTACCAAAATAACGACAATTTCTCAAAAAAATCTGGTTGGCCGACTATAATTTTATTCCTAAAAAGCAAATTTTTGAAGTTAGGGCTGTTTGATATTAATATATTGACGATTTCCGATATTTTTAAAAATCGTTGATTTACGATATTTTGGAAAAATCGATTAAAAATCTATTTTCGATATTTTCAAAAAATTATCGATATTTTGCGATATATCGATGACTCTTCGTTATTTCACTATAATCACTAACAAAAAAAAACAAATTAGATAATGTCGCCAAAAAATATCGATATAATTTTATGAAAATTATTGAAATATTAACAGGATGAACAGAAAAATTGCTTGTAAGGAATTTCCATTTAGGCGAATCGTCATTTCCGTGAGTTATTGTTTTGAAGAGTTGTCGTTTCCGTGAATTCACTTTTCTATTAAAATTTTGTTTCAGAAAGTTTTGGTTTCGTAAAATTGTTGATTTGGGGAATTGTCGATCCGGCTAGTAATGTTTTCGGAGAATTATCGGTATCTTATAAAAATATACATCAAATATCTATTTATGAATGAACAAGAAAATGCATTTACTTATATGTAATTACAAGTTTTTGTAAAAAGTATTTGTGCACATAATAAAGACGATATTGATTCAAATTAAAAGTTTTGAGTTTGCTTTCTTAAATCGGAGTTTTTATTTTTTTTTTCAACTGATATTTTATATAATTGTAAAATGACTTAAAATTACCATAAGAAATATCGAATTATATATATCGTTATAATATTATATCAATTGTAATCAAATATAAACAACTATTTTAATCCTTTAACAATATAATAGAAAATAGTAATTTATATTTATTTACTTTAGATCCAAAAACACTTTCTGAATAATAATAATAATCAGTTAATTATATTACTTGCTATGTAGATATAGATGAAATATAAAACTCAAGTTGTTACAAGTCTGTTTTTTAGACACAAACATAAGGAGACATATGTTATGAAAGGTATAGTGTAAATCGAGCTTTATAGTAACGAACGTAGAATTTTAATAATGAGCAGAAAAAAAATGTATAAAACTTTATCATTTTTATGAGAAATAGGAATAGTTACTCGGCACTGTGAAAAGTTCCAGATAATTAATGTGAAAACTGCACATAATTTAGAATTTTTTAGTTGTTTATTGTTTTATATAGGTATACGTATGTATAATATGTATTGATTATTTTTATAAACCTCAAATAAATTATTTTATAAATATTTTGTCATAAAAAATCGATTATGAAAACATTTTATTCAGAACTTGAAGATTATACTTTTAAAGACAAACATTTATTTGGATCAATATAAAAATTGATTTATAAGCACGAGAATATTTTTATTGATCACCTACTTATGTATATATCGGTCAAAAAATTCCGAAAGGAATAACACTGAAAAAAATTAGTTAACTAATAGTTAATAAAATTTAAAAAATGCGATGATGACGTAAGGCCCGATATAAATAACACCCAAAAATATGATTTTATATTAAAAGATCGAATAGCACCCAAGAAATTAACGCCCGATAGATATAACAATTGATCGATCTCAAAATTTTACATTTTGATTTTTGCATCCAAAGGCTCCAAGAATCGGAGCAACTTTTAAAATCTCCATAGTACAAAGGGCCAGTCTACTACATACCTATATATTTTTTATTTGGATTGACATTTTATTATATTAAATCTAAATTTATGAGTACATTTTATCTCTATACCTAAATAATAGCTATTAGCTATTTAACCGATATGATCAGAGAATTATTATCTAATAAAATTAATAATTTAATAATTCAAGTATATTATCGTTAACTTTTTATCATATATTTATTATATAAAAT
Source organism: Diadocidia ferruginosa (assembly GCA_027564275.1). Taxonomy (NCBI): domain Eukaryota; kingdom Metazoa; phylum Arthropoda; class Insecta; order Diptera; family Diadocidiidae; genus Diadocidia; species Diadocidia ferruginosa. Next base: position 12,766 of record JANSTW010045024.1, read on the forward strand.
GTATTACATATATTACATAAGTAATAGGTTAGGTATATGACAATGTGTATATATTTTTATTTTCACACGTACCAAACATTCGATCAAAGCTTGAAATGATAAGATAAAACTATAATTATTTATTTACTTTTATTTATATTATATTCTATAATCTAAATAAATTCCAGACTAAAACTATTTTAACCTTTTATTAATTAATAGTGGGTACAGTTCAGGCTAGTAACTTTCCGCAACATGTTGTGATTTTTAGACCAGAAAATGTTTTACGAAAGTGGTCCATTTTTTATCATTTTCTTAACAATTTTCAGATTCAAAATTATTAAAAATTATTATAATTTATATAATAATAATTATATAACCGATATAATTTGCATGATGTCACATACTCACATATATAGATTAAAAAGTGTCTACTGTCTAGTCTTTGTCTGAATTATTTTTGTTGCGTATACTTAATGTTATTAATTTTTAAATAATTGCAAAACGTTTATTTTCTTATCAGTAAAAACAAACATAGAGCAGTGAGGAGCGTCACAACTTTGTGTTCAAGAAGTTGTGGGTTCTCGGCAGGGTCGAAAAATGTTTCACAACATAGACTATCACCTTTCATTCGAAGGTGTTTAAAAAAACGATCGCAGTGATTCAGAAGTCACTTAAAGCCGTTGGTCCCGCCCACTGAACTGATCACCCAAAAAATATGGCTGGTGCGAGTTGCTGACAACACTCTACCTTTGATATATGGCAGTCAATGAAAACCATGGCATCAGATAGAATAAAACAAACTTTTTATGTTCCACTGTTTTTTAAATGCACTAAAAAGTATAGAAAATAAGTTTTAATGTACTAACAAGAAATC
>JANSTW010045035.1:0-13619 GCA_027564275.1 Diadocidia ferruginosa
ATATCATATTATTAATTTAATTTATTAAATAAAAATTTTTTGAATATTTATAAAAAATTGATAAAAATTTATAATAATTTTCAAAATATTAATTTTTAATTTAAAAAAAAAAATTATTTAAAACAGTGTTGATATTTCCGACGGTATTTTAAATAAAAAAATAAAAAAATATATATTTTTTTAATTGTTTTTATTATTTATTTTAAAAATGTAGATTCTTTTTTAATTTTTAAAAATTTTGATTTTTTTTAGAATTTTTGAAATTTGTTGGTAATTTTTTTCGGAAAATTGTCGGTACTCCCAGAATGTCATATAAAAATTTAAAATATACTGTAAATTAGACTAAATTCGATTATTTTAACACCCAAAAATATAACTTCACACGCAACATCCACGCTTTGTTTGTTTTGCTGCGGCTTCAATCGAATGTTAGTTGGTTTCTTAGTGTGCCGCGCAGGTGGAAAACTCCACCTATATGGGTTAATTTTTATACATAAACGTTATCTATATAGAAGTGTTAAATTATTATATTTCCATCAATAACATTATTATAATATTGTGTTAATATCCTACAGATCATAAAATAAAGAAAAAATAATAATAAATTAATAAAATATGTACAACAAGAACTTTATAGTGAAAATATTGAATTTCGCGTGGGTAATTTACACGAACACGGCGAATATTTCTATATATTATGTTATAATAAATGCAATAAATAGAATTTCTAGAAATAACATTTTGCATAAAAATATATAAAATGCAATGACCGAAAGTACACATATTACATATATGCTATCATAACATGTCATCATTTTACATTTTAGCTCATAATTTTATGAAAAAAATAATTACAATTATTTTTTAGAATTTTATGCTTCAATAGATTATTTTAAGTATATCTCTTAGAATTTTCTTTGTTTCAATTCAACATGATGATGTCTATATATATTAGACGAAACGTCAATAAATGAATTAAGCAGCCGATAGACTGTTTTTTATTTAAATTAAGACCGCTAAGCTGGACAAATTTGAATTAAATTCCATAAAACATATACCTAAATATTTATACAATACTTGTGAAAAAATCAATTTAAACTGAAAACATTCGCATCAAAAGAAAAATTCTGCCTATATACGCAGAAAGCTTTCTATAATATCTAAAGCTTATGTAACAAATATTTTCCACCCATCGCAGTCGTTTGATTGAATACATTTGAGTGTGCGGGAAAAATGAGCGAGAGAATTTTCACCAATGTGTGGATACAGAAAATTCTACTGATTATTCTGATGATTTCACTCAATATATGTAATTTTCTACGCATAGTGATAGCGACTTTGTGGGTCTATGGTGTGATATGTGATAAAATTTATTATTTATATATACGAAAAGGAGATAATAAAAAAAACGTAATAAAAGGCAACCAAATTTTTACGTATATAGACGCGCGTTCGTATCAGGATAACAATATTCTGGATCGAATAAATGATGATGATGATATGTATGATGATGATTATTATATATTTGGTAAATTTTGCAGACAAAAACTCAATCATTGCGAGCATACATATTATATACAAGTTTGACAAACTGTCTATCAGTTGAAAATTGACGTGCCATATGAACGGAATCTCATATTATAAAAAAATACGAATGTGAGCCACATCACTCATGTCACGAATTTTTATATTTTTTTATATATAAAATGAAATTTTTTCCTTATAAACGTTTGATTTTTATAAGAGAAATTTTTATGCAGAAATTCAATAAAAATTTAAATTAAAAATGTTAATTAATAAATTGTTAACAATTATCTGACATGTTTGAGGCAAATTTGTATATTGAACATTTTTTAGTGTTTTATGGAAACGTGTTGTTCAGTCATGAGGATTTTCTTTATATGCGAGAAAATGGTTCAGTTTTTAATTACATTTGATGCTTAAATGATAAAGCTTATTTGAATAGTGCATATAGTTTAGTGCGATAATTAGTTGTTCCAATAGAGTTTTAAATAAATAAAAAAAATTTAATTTAAACAAATTTTATTTTTTTCAAATTATTTTAAAATATAAACGAAATGTCTTTCTACAATAAGAAAATGATTAAATTTGGTAAAGTTAAGTTTGGAATATTAAAAAATGGTAGTAGAGATAAGCAACGTTTTACTGAAGGTTTGAAATAAATGTTTTACTAAATTATCTTTATTATGAGAAAATTATTAAATTTAGTGCTCTCTCACAATACAATTTTTTTTGCAGTTTTTAGTTTTGATTATATATTACAGTACACACTTCTGATAAACTAAATTTTTTTGGTTGCGTGAACTTATAATATATGCGATTCGGTATACTAGATATTTTGTTAATTGAAAACTAAAAACTTAAATCTGAAAACTGAAAAAAATAATTCATTGTGAGGGTGCAGTTAATAACTAACAATTATTAATTTAAAAAATTCTTTTCATTACAGGCGACAGTATTGGTTCCTGCTCAGAAGACGATGTACTTATACCGGACACACGAGAACTTAACTGTCCCAATTATCCAGAACCACATGTCATGGATAATAAAATGGAAGAAGCGACCCTAAACGACAATAAAATTGAAGACTTAAAAGTTGATATGAACATTGAAAAATCAACAAAAACCACATCAACCTCAACGGCATCTACACCACCAAAACCGAACAATGTTTTACATGAATTTGAAGACAATGCAAACAATAACACCGACACCATTGACCAATCAAAAGACAATGAAGATGGCAATTCTGAAAAATCAGATTCAATTATTGTTCAAAGCCATGTAACATTAGAGGCGTTAGAGAATACAAAAGTTGCAGTTGCCCAATTTGCAGCAACCGCTTTGGCCAATGGTGCTGATGAGGCGGCTCTCAAAGAGTTAGCCATGCTTCAATCTACATTGTTTACGCTACAACATCAGCAAGTCTATCAAATTCAATTAATTCAACAATTACAATCACAATTGATAGAGAGACCACCGCAAAGTGAAAAGGGTGACAAATTTGTGGAAGAAAATGCTTCTATAGAAAAGGATGCGGTTAAGCCAATAGATCTCAAGGTAGATGCAAAAGCACCGATTTTAGACGAAGAATTAAAACCTAAAGTGAAATGTGTTAAGTTAGTTGATATTCAGAAAGAAGATTTTAAAAGGTAAGATATTCGATTTAAATTGAGGCTTTTTCAAATTAAAAAAAAAATTACAGTAAAATCGTCCAAAGTCCGATTGAAGCGGATCGAGAATCCATTGACACACCATTAGATAATTGTGATTCCATTATTCCATATCCCAAACCGATTCCATCGCCTATGCGAGCTCCAATGTGTCACATTAGTTCTGCCTTTGCATCGGACATTATAACCGATCATGATCATCCGTCTTCCATGGATGAACCGAATTCATTGGAAATGTTACAAAAACGAGCCGAAGAAGTATTGGACTCAGCATCACAGGGTATATTATCGGGTAACCTGGTTGACGAAATAGCTTTCCGGCGAGACAGAATAACGCCGTTTGACTCGAAGGGTGGTCGAAATGATCCATTTTTTAAACATCGCTGTCGATATTGCGGCAAAGTTTTCGGTTCTGATTCTGCATTGCAAATTCATGTTCGATCACATACGGGAGAACGGCCGTTTAAGTGTAACGTTTGCGGCAGTCGTTTTACCACACGAGGTAATCTGAAAGTTCATTATCAACGTCACACACAACGGTTTCCCAACATCCAAATGAACATGATTCCAATACCTGAACAAATGGAAAAATACAATTCATTTATGAGTAGGCAAATGTCTTCACCAAAACCACACGAAGATGCAGACGAAAAAAATACATATCATTCGAGACGACGTTCATCAGACAAATCCATTGATCAGCAACAAGATGGGCCGGCCGATTTAAGTAAACGAATGCGAACAATATCAATGTCATCGTCTGAAGATGAAGTTTTCGAAGAAGAAGATCGCATATCACCAACATTTCAAATGGAACGCCAATCAATGCTGGAAAAATATGAAAAGCAAATAAAAAACGAACAGGTTCGCGGACGAGAGGATGAGGATAGAACGAAAAGTGACACTTTCATGGCAAAGTGCAATGAAATTGATCGAAAATCAAACATTTTTCCACCCACTCCCATATTGATGCCATTAGGTCAACAATTAATTATGCCGCCGTCGTTTAATTTTACCAAAACTCTAGCCGACCACCTAACCACAGATCCGGCAATTTACTCTTCACTGCTGCCACGTAACGGTAATCGAGATAAATCTTGGGAACAATTAATTGAAGTAACAAAAATATCGTCCGAGACGACAAAACTACAAAAATTAGTGGATAAAATTGAATCAAACTTGGGTGAAACAAATCAATGCCTCATATGTCATCGTGTCATGTCGTGTCAAAGTTCGCTGCAAATGCATTACCGCATTCATACGGGCGAACGACCATTCCGGTGTCGCATTTGTGGTCGTGCTTTCACAACAAAGGGTAACCTGAAAACACATTTGGGTGTTCATAAAATGCAAATACCTGTTCGGCCGTTGCATCAATGTCCAGTCTGTCATAAGCAATATACAAATTCAGGAATTCTTCAACAACATGTTAACACCCATACGGGCGAACCAATCAATCTAACACTCGATCAGATTCGAGCAGCTGAAGTTCGAGAATTTTTACCATTAGAAACGAAAATTCCTACCGGCTATGAACACCAAATGAATAGTTTAGATTCCGATTCAGGTGATAATAATACAGCAACGCCAGACGACGAACATGAATCCGACAATGATTCGTACGAAGAACCGAATAAAAAGTCAAATCTTCTGCCAGCCACCTCTATTGCATCGTTAGAAAAACAAATTCAACAAATAAATAAAACATCGACAATTTCAGATTTGAAAAGTTTGCGAAAAGATAGTAGTTCATCCTCATCAAAATCTGCTTCCACTGCCCGTCCCAGAAGTCCAGATTTTACACAAGGTGCTCTGGATCTAACACCCCGCAACCATTCTCATCCCTCTCATCATAATATAAGTCCTCCAATTATGCATTCCCATCCAACGCATCATCCTCATCATCCCATAAATATGTTTCCAAATTTTCCATTCTTATCACAAGAACAATTAAACAACGCAGCCGCTCCAAACACACTGATGAGTCGAGCACTTAATTCATTGGCCCATTCAGTTATGCCGGCCGGACCATTTAATCCGTTGGGTTTATCAGGTACATAGCAGCCGAAATTCTACTCTTACGTCTTATAAATTTGCCGGTTTTATTTAGGTATTCGTGGCAATACAACGTGCAATATTTGTTTTAAAACGTTTGCATGTCATTCAGCTCTGGAAATTCACTATCGCAGTCACACGAAAGAGAGGCCATTTAAATGTAATGTATGTGATCGAGGTTTTTCGACAAAGGTAAGTGTGGTAGAAATTTCGAGTTTTAGGCAATATATCAAACCCTTGAGAGACTTTTATATATTAGCAGCAACACTAAAATTTGTCGCAGTAGCACTAAAATCAGCCATGTTTTTTACGATAGTGTAAAATATTCGCGCTGTTTTATTTACATTCTAGCAATTTCTGGTTTATTGATATAGATTTCGTCAATAAACTTTTCCCTCAAGCATAGACTACCAATACGAATAGTTCCTTTTTTGGACACTTGTAGCGTAATTCAAAAAATTTCGAGGAACTTATTTTTGTACTAAGTGTCAATTCGAGACTACAATATTTTTTTTATATAAAATAAGTCTCGAATCTTTGATAAATTTATTCAAGTTTTCATAAAAACTCAGTCGATAAGAATTAATTTTTCCTTTAAAAGCTGCGGTTATATATTTGAAAGCTGTCCTATTTTCGTGTTTTCTAATGCGCATGACGTCACATCGTTACACCGCATCACATAGAGTAATTTATTCAAATGAGGCATTGTAACGATGTTTTTTTCACAGAACTCTTTCAGGTTAATGTCTTATCTTATATAGCTTCAGTGTCATATCCAATTTTTATATAAAATTCTTCAGAAATCAGATTAACTTAAAAAATTACCACACGCACTTTTCGTCACCGATTGGCGTATGATGTTAAAGTTAACATTAACAATAGAAATTTTACAAAATGAATAGTACAGCTTTATGTTATTATTTTATGATAAAATAATGGATGATGATAGACACTGTGCACATATTAATAATAATAATAATAATAATAGCCAGATGCCAATCTTTTAAAAGCAAACTAAAAATGTTAACGCACCATAATAACATAACAAATGTTCATTGGCAATCGGCCAAACGCATTGTCTTATTGTCTTACAAAATTGTATCTTATGCTATGCGTCTACAATAATATGATGCACTCACTTACGCGTGCAGTCTGCACTATGTCTATATATATAATTAGGCTGACCATTAATATATGAAACGAAATCAGGACCAAAAAAAATGTGGACCATTTTTTTAAGTACTTCGTTTTTTTTTAAATCCTATAAAAAAGTAAAAAAGCATTCGAAGACTTAAAAAAATAGTTTAGATATTTTGTTGGTCTTGATTTCATTCCGTACAGGATGACAATTGTCATTTGCTCTAAATAAATTAAAATAAAACTAAAAATCGAAATATATATTTGAATGATCAAAAATCAGGACAAATTCAAAATTTTTGAAAATCTGGCAAGACATCAGGACATACCACTGAAATCAGGACTGTCCTGCTGAAAATCTATAATATGGTCAGGCTAATATAATGTAATTTTTCTAAATTATTAGTAGTTATAATATTCAAATTCTGCAGTGTCTGTTTTTAAAATTAAAATGAAAATCTTCATAATAATAATAATATAATATGTTGTCAACGTCTACGACAAACACCGCGTATATATACTAATGAAAACTGCGTGTTTTCGCATACTTTTGGAAGTGATGTTTTAATGAAAAAAATGTAGTGTAATTTTTAAACAATTATTTTAATAGAACCAGGCAAAAAAAATCTATAATTTTATACCATAGTAAGTTACTTTTATATTTTATAATAAACTAAAAATTATAAATCATTTTTTTTCAATGCGTTTCTTTGTGAAATTTTGTTTTAAATAAATGGCGACCATTTAGAAGTATGAAAATATTGAACACCTATTTAATTTTTTTTTTATTTATTTTAACACTAACGATCGAAAAAAAAGTAAATATTTTATTCAAACCTATGTTTTTTTAGATTATCTTTTATCTCGAGAACCAGGAACCACAAGAAAAAATACGTTTTATTGAGTAAATTCAATTATAAAAAACACAATATATAAAACATGACTTCCGAAAATTTGCGAAAACATGTAATTTTCATCTATATACAACTATAAAATATTACACGCAATTTTCTTGTCTTTTTTTTACAAACACCAGCCACAGACACGCAGTAATTCCACTTTATTATTTGTATTTATTATAAAATTTTTCGTCAAAAAATCGTATTTTATATTAATGATGCAAATCATAATAAAATATTTAACATTAATTTATATGTCACACACGCAAAAATTACAACAACGCTAATGAAATTGTTTGCATATTTTTATATGTTGATTTTTTTGCCAGGGCAATATGAAACAGCACATGTTGACGCATAAAATTCGAGATATGCCACCGCATATGTTTGGAAGCGGTAATTCAGCGGCCGCTCAATCGCCATCGTCGGACAGTGGCCAGTCGTATGGTTCTCATCTGTATCAAAAGGAAAATCAACAATATTTAAACGTTTCATCGTCTGGAGAATCGCCAAATTTTCATGATGGAAAATCACTAAACGATGACGGTAGATCTGAGGATCAAGATTCTGCAGTAGCTGCAGCTATTGACAAAGAACGAGAACGATTTTTCAGTTCTCACATATTATCATTACAACAACATGGTGGAACATTTGATCCACGTTTATTACACTTAGAAGCGGGATTGAAACGTTCACAGTCCGATGAGATGGCCGAATCACCGGTTCCGTCACCAAAACGGTCTTTAAGTGAGTCTATGATAAATAAGTAGTTTGTGAAGCTTTGGGATAAAATAAAATTGTATAATATTCTTTTGCACGTTTTTAACTTGTGGATATGTTTGTATATTTAAAAAAAGCTGCTTCAAATGCTCTCTAACACATTAAACAAAAAAATTAACTGGCTTTCTAGCAGCGGCCACACCATCATTGGACCCAATAAAAATAAATGAAATAAAATGTTTAACTGAAAATACTTTAATGCGTAACCATAAACATTTCGTGGATGAAGAATCTACTAAGTCCGATTTGATGAAAAATCAAAATTTTAACCATATTAATCAATCATTAATAAGTCTTGAAGATAAACCGAAGGAACGAGACCATCCATCTGCCACAACAATATCTGAACTATCACCATCCGCTGATGATTCGGGCAAACATTTGTGTAATGTTTGTCTGCGGTATTTTAGTTCAAGTTCCGCCGTACAAATTCACATGCGAACTCATACCGGCGATAAGCCATTCGGATGTGCTGTGTGTCAAAAAGCCTTTACTACAAAGGGAAATTTAAAGGTTTGTTTTTTGAAGATTTTTTTTTAATAATAATTGGTTAACATTGTTACAAATCATAAATATTAGAGAAAGTTCCCCCTTTAGAGGGAGTGTTCAGGGGATCCCCAAAAATATTTTTTATTCTGTTAAAGGTGGAAACATTCCCTTAAGCGGGGAGAGGGTTCTAAGTTTGTATCGAGAAATTACAAGAATGGCATATTTTGATAATATTTTTTATAGAAATGTTAAAACAGATCCTTAGAAAAAAAAATTGTTATGGACTTCGGTCGGCAACATCCCCAGTTAAGGTGGGGGATGGGTAAAAATGTATATGAAAACATTTTAAAATGAAATATTTTATATAGGAAATTAGGAACCAATCAATTAATTTTTCTTTTAACTAATTAAAAAAGAAACAAATGTATAGACATTAAAGGGTCGGGTTCCGAGAAAAAAAAATCAAAAAATACGTTTTTGTATATTTTTTTTGCACACTTAACTCTAGAACAAAAAAATGTTTGTGGGATCCCCTTAACACTCCCGCCATATAGAGTTATTTTTCCGGTGAACTTTAGCCAAAATTTAAAATAAAATCAAACTAATTATTCCTGCACACACACACATAGGTTCATATGAGCACGCACAATATGTGGCCGACAACATTGGGACGTGGTCGTCGAATGTCCTTGGAATTGTCTCCACAGCACCAATTGCTTCCGTTTAATAAAGTCGATAGGCAGTTTTTACAAAGTAGACCTGACCTCTTCTATCCACAACAAGCATCTTATAATGATTTTCTGGAACATCAAAAAGTAAGTTCTATTTTGTTTTTACAATTTTAAATTTTAAATTTAACCCTCACTCTCATAAAAGAGGTACGGAAGTTAATGTATTTAAACATCTGATTGTCTATAAATAAAAGAATAACATGTTTTAATAATTTTAAAAATTATGATTTTATAAAATGTAACTAATTATTTTGATTTTATTATATAAGTCAGTCTCCACGAGACTCTTCTATGAGGATGTCCTTCAGATTCATTCTATGAAAGTGAGGGTTAAAACATTTATTTTACGAGATAAGAATCCTGATCAAATACAAATTTTTCGTAAATTTAAATTTAAAATTTGTTCTGTTCTATTCATACTAACAGATTCGAGAGCATAACATATTTCCCTCACACCTTTTGCCTGGTATATCAATTCCAAATCTTAAACCACCGTAAATTTGCAAGCTGAAGCCTTAGCAAAAGAAACCACATTCCCCCCATCATGCAAAAAAAAAAAAAACGACAATTCTGCGCGCACATTTAACAAAATATCAAATAATTTGAAAAATCAAAATTATTATCAGGAATTTATAGAATTTTTGGGCTCTTATATAATAATATGTAGTTTTGTGATGTATAAAAGAGGCTTAAGTAGAATTTTTTAATTTAATAAATTAGAAATCATGTAATTTTAAGTCCATGTAACATATATATTTAGAATATATACAAATATCATAGAAAATGGAAGAATTTACAAAAACTTCATTGCCCCAAATAAATAAAACCGGATTTATTAATCAATTAATAATTAAATAAGAACAAACAAAATTTTGTTACAATATTAAAAAATTTACCAAATATAATTAGAGTTACAAATTTAATTACTCAAATTGACAACTTTACAAAAATTTTGTAAAGATTACAAATAAATTGAAAAAATTTCAAAATATTTTACAAAATCTTGAAATAAAGTAGACAATTTCCTAATTTACATGATTTTTTGTAAAAACGACAAAATGTTTTGTTAATATTACTGAAATTTTTGTAAAAATTAAAAAATATGTCGGTAAAACTTCAAGATTTTGTGAAAAAGTTTTCAAGTTTTTTTTTTAAATTACAAAAGTTATTGAGTACATTACAAAATAACTTCAAAATTGTTGAAAAGTTTTCAATTTTTTTTTTTACAAAAGTTATTGTAAAAAATACATAATATTTTGTAAACACTGCAGTAAATTGTCTAATTCTTACAATGCTAAGAAATTTATTGTCAAAATCTTTAAAAAACAATTTGTAGAGACAAAAAATGTTGTAAAAACTAAAAAAATGACTAAAAATTTTTTGTTAAAAAAATTACAACAAAAATTGTAAAGACTATAAAATGTTGTAAGAATTAAGAAATTTACTGCAAAAAATTAAAAAAGAAAACAAATTGTTATACTACAAGATGTAAGATCTATAAAATTTACTGCAACAATTACAATTTTTTTTTTTAAAAAGACTACCAAATGTTTTAAAAATTAAAACGTTTTTAAAAATTCGAAAATCTATTATGAAAATTTTAAAATTTTGTTGAAAAGTTTTCGAATTTAATTTACAAAAGTTATTGTAAAAAGTACAAAATATTTTGTAAACGTTACAGTAAATTTCCTAGTTATTACAACATTAACTAATTTAATGCAAAAATAAAAATTTGTAGAGTGTATAAAATTTTGCAAGAACTAAAAACAATACTGTAAATTTTTTGTTGTAAAAATAACAAAATGTTTTGTAAAAATACATATAATATTACAAACCCTACAAAATTTTGCATAATCATTGAAATAAATTCAAAATAATAATAAATAATATTGCATTTTTTATAAGTATAATATTGTACTTATAGAAATTTCAATATTATTTGTAAAATTTACAAAATAAATTTGTAAAAAAAATATTACAACAACTTGTTAAAAAATTACAAAAACTTGTTAAAATTATCCAAATAGAAATTGGTAAAATTAAAGACATATTATAAAAAAATACAAATTATATTTATAATACACATATCCTGATAGAATTTTATAAATTTAGAAAACTGATTACCTTTTAAATTTAAAAAATATTATGTAAAGTAAAAGTAAATATATCAAAAGTAAAAATATTGTGCAAATTAATATACATGTCTATATAATATAATATAATTAGGATTTTATTGTTTGAAGATTGTAATACATTTTTTAGCTCCATTGCAGAATTACAAAAAATAGTTAAGTATAATTTCATTACCCACCATACAAACAATATCAACAATAATAAATCGGTTTCATATTTTCCTAAATAAACAGATACAAAGTAAAAATTAGTTGATTTTCTTTCTATATAAGTTGATTAACAATTTAAAAAAAAAAAATTAAAAGACTTTTTAGTTTTTAAAAATAATTTTAAGATTATATGTTTATTTGCTGCATTAGTTTTTTCATATTTTTTTTTGGTTTAAATATAAAGGAGCCAATAAATCTCTGTGATAATATTTTATTGTAAATATAATAAAAAATAAACTTATGTTAAATATAGTTAAATTTAGAACTTATATATTATGGTAAAATATTTTAATTAAAAAAAATTAAAAAATAAACAAATTAAACAAAATATATTTTAAAATTTTCTTATTTTCAGAACTAAAAATGCTAAAATTGAAAAATTCAAAAGATTTAAAACAAAATAGTTGTTTTATTTATTGTTTATTATAATAAGAAAATAGCAAACAATTTGGCAAAATTTTTTATTTTAAATCACCTGAATTATAAAAAAAAACAAAAATTTATAATAAAAAAACATATTGTATAACTTATGTAGTTTGATGTCCACTATATATATTTATATATAAATAAAAGTATATAATTAAAGAAATATTTAAATTTGTTTTATTTTTATTTTTTCAAAGGACACAAGCACCAAGCACATTTAAAAAGTCCTCTGTTCCCGAGCTAAAGTGTGCGGCTACCCTGAACAATATTTTTTAAGAAAATTTGAAAATATTTAATAGCTCAAAAATATAATTTTCTAATCTATCCGGTTTATTTAATTTGTCTAAGAAAAGTCGTTCAGAATCTATTCTTATAAACCCTACACAAATTTGAAGAGGGATATTTTACATATACAAACTTTCAGAATCATAGAATAAAACATGACCACCATTTTTGTTTAAAATCGAAGTTTTTTTTTAATTTGAATTATTTTTAGCAATATTTTAAATTAAATTAAAAAAAAACTTACACCTTTACAAAAATGTGTAATATTTACTTTAATTCTCAGACGACTATAAATTTTCCAAGTTATATAATAATGACGTAAACCATAATATTTTATTAATAATGTTCTTCTATATACCATCAAAGGTATACTATAAAAGTGATGTAAAACCCAGACGAGAAAATTCTTACACAGTTTTCACTATAATTTTTCTTAATTTTTTTTTATTTTTGTTAATAACGAACCACTTGTGTTGTCTGCGTATTAACAAGAAAATTGCAGTGGCGAAATATTCAGAGTATTTAAAGCATGCTCAGCAAATCTAGATTAATATATTTCACTGTATCTACTATCGTTTGTTGGTTGGTGCGAGTTTCTTAGTATGATATAATTACGTTGGTTGGTGCCAACTGCCGTGAGTGTAGATTTAATTACATATTTTAGCATAGAAAACATGATGTATAAATGCCTGTTTTTAATATAATTTGGTAATTATAAGTGTCAATAATTTAGATAACATATACCGTCCAGGGGCAAGATTTTTTTCTAAAATATTTCACCGAAAAATATATATTTTTTAATCAAAATCTGTATTGTCCTTTCCGTTGTATAAGTAACAATAATTACATTTATATAAACGTATCAAGCTACAAGTGCCGCGCAGCGAAAATTTTTGGTGAAGAATATCGTAAAACATAAATTTTGTAATTTTTTTTATTCTCCTTGACCCAACCCTTTTTATTAAAATTGTATTTATTAATACATTTTTTCAATCATTAAAACAAAAAACTGGCCCCTGTTATTTTGTATATATTCCAGTCTATTCTTTAATCTATAATCCGCCAGGATAAATAGTCTCTACATTTTTGGTAACTACTTACCAGTAGAAATATGAAAAAAATCCAGCATTTTTTATTATTATTATTTTAAAGAGAAAATTATTAATAAAATAAGTCCCAGCGTACCAGATTCAGTGGCGTATAGGTAGGCTGACCATAATTATTTGGAACGAAATCAGGACAAAAATAAACCTGGTAAACCATATTTTTAAGCCTTTTTGA